>JAOBRC010412457.1:0-12290 GCA_027575255.1 Scolionema suvaense
TTTATTGAAAAAAGCTGTTTTTCTGCAATAATTAGAAAAGTTGAGTCTAAAAACAAGAGTTCACATTCTAAATAGGTCATCTACACTATTTGGAACATTTTAGATTAATCAGAATAAATTTTTAAAGACTTTGAAATTTTGCATAATTAATGAGCAAAGTTCCCAAGTGGCGGTAATCATGCTGACGTCAGCATTAATTATGCAATAATTATCTACAAATCTGTGCATATTTTAAAACTTCAATAGTTGCACTATTAGTACATGCTATTGGTTTGGGTGTGGCTGTTGTGGTTTTTGAGATAAGTAGGGGGCTTTTTTGCCCCCCCCCCCCACACTAACTAGGGTGTCCCTTGACCCCACAGGTTAAAAGTCGATAGCTCCAGAACAGTAGCCACTTTTGATATGAAATAAAATGTATCTACTAACATTCCACTTTTTATCTTAGATCCTTGTGTGTTACTCTTCTCTTTCCGTGATGGTATCCAAAACTCGCTGCACCCGTTTACAAAACATCGACTTCCCCATTGGAGTTCAGCAACAATAAGAACGAATTTCCAAGCTTTGCTTACAAGATTCTAGCAATGCAAGATCATTTCACTTACTGATTAGGCTCTTCGATTTTTTTTTCAATGATAAATGCAAGAATACCTTCGACTTCCTTTTGTTCTCCAAAGTTTACTTTGCGCAGCACCATTTGTATGAATACTGATGGCACACCTTACTGCAGACGGCTTCTTTTATGTCTCTACAGCCTGTCAATTATCTAGACATACTTGAATGGACAAGACAAACAAATACTCTATGACTTTTGGAATTAATGTCACATTGTGTGGGAAGCTTTCTCTTTGTCAGTGTTCGACAATTCTCGTAGGTTTTAATGCGGCATGACCATATGGAGTTATTCCATCTGTCAGTCAAAGCCTTTAAAACACGACTGTAATCTTTCTGATGTGTCATTAGTAAGCTAGTATGTCTATTACTTTAATGCGGAAGGCTTCATAAGTATCAAGCGAGAGAGCAACAGTCTTATTCCATGGGCATAGCACCCAAAGTTTTGCGTTGTTGACTCAATACACCCTAACACCATTACGGAACGAAACAAATGCGGCGAATCATTGGTAGTGTCAGTATTAGGCAAAATGGAAGTCTTTGGAGATGCTAAAGCGCTATTTCAAAGCAGTATCTTTAGTGCATCTGTCAGGTGTCTGCCTTCGGTGTGCATTGGTGCATCTATCTCTCATAAAAAATGACTAGCACTCTGTAACGATTTGTTTACGTACAATTTTTACAACCGTGAAGAGATTCATTGCTGTCCTCGCCATCGAAGAACTGCAAAACAAAGTGCTGCTTGGAAGACTTTCCTATGTTACTACAAGTTATAGTGAATGCCAAGCTTGTTGGGTAAATTTTAGAAATGGAAGTTCAGCTCAATGAAAAAAAAAAAGGTTGCTACAAACTGAAAGGAAGGCACGTGATAAAACTTCCAACGGACATGCAACAATAGTCGGGAAGCAAATGCTCTTTTGGCTTAAATTGTTAAAAAGCAAATTTTGGACTTCGGGTGAAACAACGTTTTTTGTGCGTCACAGATCACAGGGAATGGTCTAGAGAAAAAAACCATCGCATAAAATGCCCCCCTTTGGAGCTGTCTGTCTTCGGCATGACAGAATAGTTTCAGCAGAGCGTAGTATCATTCACGTTATACGGCTTGTTTACCATAAAAACTGCAGATCTACAATGTCGGACAAAATATATTAGAACAAGTTAAAAATAAGCCATTCATATAAGTCATTCAATACTCTCCTCTTCTCCTCCAGAATGTTGATGGTGGTCAGGTGAGAAAATGTAAGTCGGATGAAATAATGAACATTGTTTGAAGAGGAAGTTGTCAATTTCAGCATATATTCTAAATACTTCTGTCGAGTTTGCAGATCAGTGTTCTGTATTTCCAAGATTATCACTTATTCTTTTCTTATTATGTGTAGCATCAAAAATGTGACCAAATTCGGTCGTGTTATTATCTTGGCGGGACTAACTACTACTCAAAAGCACTTTCAGGTGGACGGGCACGTAATTGTTTATTGTGCAAATGGCGTGGAATTGATTCAACTGGCTCGACCTTCTAAATCCAATTGAAACAGTGGGCAGATGCGGGTTAAATGTCTACCATGATCTTCTGGGGTGCAATTAATCGGGGAATTTTTGTTCCAGTGAAAAGTTCTCCACGGACACAACAAATGTTCCTGCACTTAAGAAAACTTCAGAGAAAGAACGATTGTTAAACACTCGACATAAGGTAGACTACAAAGAACAGTTGCAAATGACTTACCTTCCCCTCCTATATTTCAACTTTACTCCGAACTGGTCGCATTCAGGCATTGAAATGTGTATAATTTATGCAATTTATGCATATATCATATAAAAATGGCAGCTATTGACGGTACTGGCAAAGCACAGTACCTGGCGAAATTACTAACATATATGCTTGAATCATGTTTTGTTGACAGGATAATTGCATAAGGCAGAAATTTTTATCAATATATTAAATGCAAACTTCATTATATTCAGACGGTCAAAAGTTGAAAATAAAACGTAAAAAAGAAAAAAGTAGATTTTCTATCTACTTATAGAGAAGAAATGGTGCAAGCCTGGAATTCAAAACATTAGATTATGTTGACCTTTGCATGTGTAACTGAATGATTTGGTTTGACGTAGATATTTAACAATATAATGATTTAATTTCTTATAAGTAGTTTGATTTGGAGGTGTCTGTTTAAAAGGTACGCATACATCAAAGACTGCAATCTTCAAGCAAAACAATTCAGTGGCATGGACTTTGGGCCACTCCCTTTCTTACTTAAACTTGAAGTAAAATAAATAAATGCGATTTATGGAATTTAGGCCCCACCCGTGCTAGAGAGGAATTCTTCACAATCTCAGTGGTATGACTTGGAAAGATTATCTGTCAGATGTTTTTGGGTTTACGAAGGTAAGTCTGGCATGAGAGCCTCGCATTTTTGGTATTCTCACAGTTACTGATTTGAAAGCAGATTCCAGGGTCAAACGTGTTAAAAAATTTGTTTATATCTTTCCAAACCTATATTCAAAGGAGCTTTTAGAGCGCATTTTTTGTTGTACAGTGCGCCAAAAATCGACAATTTGAACTTAGTATTCTTTGTCCTATGGACATGTCAGATAGGCGTATTTTTGAGTCCTCTGTCTTGCGATGAAATATAAATATGAATGAAATACTAAATAAAGCCCAGTTCCCATGGATGACAGTTCTGCCTTTCGACGCCGGCCAATTTGTTGATGTGGCTCTCACACGCATATGTTCACATGAACGACAAATTGTCGTTATACTGATAGTAACTGACTAAGACATAGCGTTATGACGACGACAGTAACGTCCACATGTCGGACACAGTCGGACCTACGAATCGCTGGCCATGTCCATACGCCTCAACAATAGCGGTTGGTCTTAACACTCTCTTTAAGTTGACCAACGTGAACTTTCTCCAACCATTCCTTTGAAAAGAAAACGATTAAAGTCCTTTCTTTTCTTGTTGTTGTCTTCTGTTGGCAATGAACGCCCGTTATTCAACAGCTTGCATTCACAGGCTTATAATTCGGAGTTGCTGCGCGTCGTGGATTCACATGATAATTCTCCTCGTATCACCTTTTTCGTGTAAAAACGTGTAGAGACTTGAGGACAATTTTGACGGAAGTTCGGACCAGTACGTTATTCATCCTAAACGGCATCAAGAAACCTTGCTTGTATCCAAATTGACGAAACATTGCTCTCACAAAAAGAAACCTTGCTTGTATCTAAATTGACGAAACATTGCTCCCACAAAAAGAAACCCTGCTTGTATCCAAATTGACGAAATATTGTTCCCACAAAGAGAAACCTTGCTTGTATCCAAATTGACGAAGCATTGCTCCCAAAAAAAGAAACCTTGCCTGTATCCAAATTGACGAAACATTGCTCCCACAAAAAGAAACCTTGCCTGTATCCAAATTGACGAAACATTGCTCTCACAAAAAGAAACCTTGCTTGTATCCAAATTGACGAAACATGACTCCCACAAAAAGAAACCTTGCTTGTATCCAAATTGACGAAACATGACTCCCACAAAAAGAAACCTTGCCTGTATCCAAATTGACGAAACATTGCTCTCACAAAAAGAAACCTTGCTTGTATCCAAATTGACGAAACATGACTCCCACAAAAAGAAACCTTGCTTGTATCCAAATTGACGAAACATGACTCCCACAAAAAGAAACCTTGCCTGTATCCAAATTGACGAAACATGACTCCCACAAAAAGAAACCTTGCTTGTATCCAAATTGACGAAACGTTGCTCCCACAAAAAGAAACCTTGCTTGTATCCAAATTGACGAAGCATTGCTCCTACAAAGAGAAACCCTGCTTGTATCCAAATTGACGAAATATTGCTCCCACAAAAAGGTATAATGGCTATCCTACTCCATACTTCAACTCGGGGGAAGGGGGAGGCGGGCAATATTGCCCCCATACCAGTTTTTTGTCATAATTTCTGATCGAATGCAGCTTTTGCGCCGAAATTTTGTGAATTTTTCTGACATTATATAGCACATGATTTGGCACCAAAAACGCGCGTCACTCAGTTCGTTGATCATAATGGCGACTTTCTGCATGGCCGGCGGCGAAACTACAGAAGTGGTTCTTTGATAAAAACAGCCACAGTTTCGTGGTTTAAGCTCAATTTTTCACCAAAGTGGTTGAAATAGCTGCAGACTATCCCAAGGAAATCGTTTTAAATGATCTCTGGTTGAAAATATTGAAGATTTTTTTGAAAAGCAAATGATGACATCGGCAAATATTGATGCATGCTGGGAAATTTCTTCTGGTGATTTTGAAATCCCAAGACAATGAGCTAATACTGTACTGCACCAAATGTCTACCTAACGTCATTCTCAATTTAGGAGGTGGGGTGATTTAGCCCCTCCCGGTCGTACCAGAAACTCAAATTCACCGGTAGTGATTGGGTTCAGAATACCCTGCCTTCCTAACATCTTGCATACTGCACTCCAATTGCAGTTTATAATTGTAACCTTCTCTTTTGAGGAAAGCGTTGTACAGAAATTGCTCACACAAATCATAATAGGAGCAGCACAATAATTATTTCATGGACCTGGGTGGAATTTTCATCCCGTCATTAGGTATTTTTTATCAGTGTGACCGCATCTAGTGATCCTTCAACGAGATTCTTCCAAGCAACTATCAACGCTTCCAAGCAATGCGGTGCAAAGTATGTAAACAATTTTTCAAAACCTGTCTCACAGAATGTGTTCATCCCAGGTTCTCATAAGGTTGGACATAGTAACATGGTGGGTATATCGAAGCAAGAAAAGAGTGGGAGTATGGCTAAGTATGCAAGGCCCGACTTTATCTGTCTTTAACCATAAAATTTACCCCAGAATGAGTTTCACCCTCCGCGGTTCCCAGCTGTGACAAAGGATGGACGTGCAAAGTAGTAATACCCCTTTTTTAGTTTCAGTCTAGTTTCAGTCCTGTCACTGGACTTTGCCCTTTTCGGAGGTAACCATGCCTTTAGTGTACTGTAACCATTCGTTGCAAGTGTCACTATTAGGCAAAAAGGAAGTCTTGAAGAAACGTAAGTGCTATTTCGAGGTAGCGAAATGTTAATTGCTCTAGAATCTATTGCTACTAATTATTTATATACCTCCGTCGATTCAGCAGATCTGCCATTCGCAAGTTGCTAAAGAGGATAGTTTCACGTTCGATCCAACAGCGTAAATGCGAAAAGGTGCATTTATCATCCTCCGAAGAAACACTTTGACAAGTTACAGAAATGTGACCAAAAGTCCAAGGAGCTCTCACAGAATATGGTCTGCAAATAAAATAGTTTGTCTGGTGAAATCCATGGACTTTATGATGACATCAGATTGCTTGTCTTGCAAAAAACAAAAACAGAAACCGTTCACATCGAGATGTGCGGAGGCTATGTTTAGAGGCAGTAACAGTTATAGTATTGTCGAAACCTTTATAACTTATGAACAATACACAGACACGCAAGCATTGCATTTGGACAAGAACACTCATGGATGTCTTTTAGACTGTTTTCTGTTCTTTCATCTTCTCATTGGATGTCTATTGTCTTACCCAACGTTCGTCCTTCCATCACGTTTTCATTTCGTAAGTATCTTTCTGTTCTTCCATCTTCTCATTGGATGTCTATCTTACCCAACGTTCGTCCTTCCATCACGTTTTCATTTGGTAAGTATCTTTCTGAAATTTTGCTATGTCCAGACAATACGTTTGCGCACTTACGAAAGGTATCTCTACAGGTCTTTAATCTCATTTTAACCCTATTCAGCCAGGCATGTTTTAGACCCCTATTTCGCCCGGAGAGGGGTCAATATGACCCCCTTCCCTTCTAAAATATGACTGGAGCATCGTGAAGCCTCCAAACGTGGCAGGATTATAGCTACACCTTTCTTCTTTACGTTTTAGGAGTAAAAATCATGTCTACTTCATCTAGAAAGTAGTGGCAGGGTCTCAAAGTGATCACAATTTTTTGTTTTCATTATAAATTACCAAAAATTCTGGAAAAACATACCCTCATTTTCAAGTCATGTAAAAGTGTTTCAAGTGGAGAAGGCATGCTTTGTGGTACTAAATCATAAAGTGTAATAAATATACAGCATTTCTGACAAGCTTCAGGTCATCTGGATGTGTTAGCCAAACTTTATGGAAGACATAAACGAAAAATTTGGAAAAATGGTTTTCGAAAATTTTTCTACCCACCTTCGACAAGAAAGCCACCCTATCAAAACGAAATGCCTGATATGGTTCAAAATGCCTGTCTTTTATAAAACATGTCTTATATATGCAAACTAAAAGTCAAAACATGTCAGGTTCGTAAGTTTTACCGTTTTTATGATATTCAAAAAATATCGAGGGGGGTCATATTGACCCCCCCCCCGCCGGGCTAAATAGGGTTAAAGACGGATTGTATTCTTCAAATCAAAATAAAGTCACACTGTCAGCATAGGTGCTTGCTTGATGAGGCAGTAACCTGTTTCTGCGCCTGGCCACCGAGGCAACCAGATACTTGTGATTAATCAGAATTCGAGGCAAAGCCAGCGTTTGTTTTGGGTCATGATTGACAGTACTATAGAAACGTGTGAGAATGCAGCATGTGATAGCAAAAGATTAGACGTCTGCCAAACCTGCCTTCAAATTCAAAGGGCTGACGAGTACAACAGGTCTTTAACTTACGTGCACAACACGTTTTTGATTTCCGACACCAAAGACGTACTTAAACACAGTATCCATTCAGAGCTACATCGTCAGCAAACCAAGCCCAATGTTCCCACTTCAATTCAGTCTAATAAGTACATATATCACCGTGTATTTTAGAATGATAAATGTTCAGACACAGAGTGACATCTTAATTCGGATGGCAATAATGACAACATCTGCAAAGGTGGAATCTTATTTAGTCTCTGTTGGATACATGTAGCTCAGTGGAGCTTACGATTAATAGAGTAAACGTCGTGATACTCATGCTGACGTCATCGTGCCAATCCTCATGCCACTATGCTGTAAGATTACCGATCTTACGTGATACATCTGCATTCAGCACATGCATGATCATGTTGTTACTCAATAACACATCTCCTAGACTAGACACGTCGTTTCTAAAGTCATAGTATCAAACAGTAACCCACACATCATACTGCAGAAGTGGGAGAGCGGGGTTTCCCCCATCATATGTTGCTGAGTTGCCTCGCATGATATCTGCCTTTCATAGAAAACTACTAGTAATGAGTCTGCAATAATAATAAACTAATAACGAGTCTGCAAATCACCATGTCGCGACGTAAAATTAGTGTGATAATAAAGAACGTAGTCTGTGCTGTGAGAAATGGAGCCAGAGAAAAAGATCTTTCGGGGCAAAATAATTCCTCCTGTGTCATTCTCACGCAGCTCAGATAAATGCACCTTTTTACGGTTACATTATTGGATGGTTTGAAATTGAAATTAACCTCTCTCGTAGTGTGCAAATGATGTACTGAACCGTCGGAGGTAAATGTATCGCTAGAATCAATTGATGCGAGAGTAATTAACATTTCGCGGCCTCGAAATAGCACTAAAGTTTCTTGAAGGACTCCCTTTTTGCCTAGTAATGACACTTCGAACGATTCGTTACAGTACGCTAGAGACGTGTTTCATTCTTCGACAGGTTTCTAACCTCCAAAAAGGGTTACGTTCAGGGATAAGACTGAAAATGTGAAAAGGTGCATTGGCGTTCATTATAGACGAACAGGATGTCGTGTTTTTTAGTCATTCATGTTGTCCATAAAAGCCATACATTGGTTGTCTTTAATTAGACTTTTTTCCGCAAATCAGTATCATACAGTGCATGGTAGGATGGACAGGAGGCTCATAAAATATTAAAGTGATATTAACAAAATCAACTGACCTTCTGCTATTACGCTTCACAAACAGGCAATTACACACCCACTTTTGTTCATAATCAGGTTTTTTCGACTTCAGCCTCGGTGCTGCTTAGCATTCTTCGTTTTTGGATGTTGTTTAGCTGTTGCATATTTCACAAGTCTTCTGGTGAGGTTCAATTTTGAATCACTTGATTATGAAACATTGAGATAGCTTTTAACCCAATTTTACACGGGAGGGGCCTGTTCGCCCCCCTCCCCCTATGGTTTTTTTCAAATATCTTTTTTGCACATACGGTACGCAATCGTTATTTTGTGACTTTTACTTTATACGTATACTACAAAGCATGGTCAAATTTGAGATCAAAATAGTTAGCGGTTATGGAGATATGGCCCTTTTCTTACGGGCTGTTAGCTCAAAAAGCGATAATTTTCAGATCTGATTTTGAGTGATTTTGGCCAATAAATAATGATATGTAGCTACTCTATGTATATTACTGACCCTGAAGCTGTGATACAACTAGTTTTATAGGTTCAGTTCAAAAGAACAATTAAATTTGCATTTTCGGTCCCAAATTTGCCAAAATTATCCTCCCATTGTATTCAACACGAGAAAAGCCCATGTAAAATAGGGTTAAGTCATTATAGCCTATAAATTTATGTTTCATCTGCCAATAAAACGTTCTACATTTCTTTTGATATGGTTTGTAAAAAAGACGATCCATAATAAAGTTCTTGGAGCTGACAACAGAATCTCGGGCTCAGAGTGTTGCTCGGAGTGTTGCTTATAAAAAAAGGTATATTCCTTTTACGTATAGTTTTTACATATTGATAATATTTCCTTCAGCGTTACCATGCATAACACAGGCAGTGTTGTACCCAATTCGTATCCATCCCATCATGCATTTCTGTAAAACAATTTGTAAGACATTATATCGCAAACATTTTTCACGATTTTGCTTCAGTCGCCTGAAACTCACATGCGCTATTTCAGTGTGCTCTTGTAAGTCGATGTATGTAGCATGAGGTCAGCTCTAGTTTATGGAGCCCATTTGATATAAAGATACTACATTTATCATTAAGTTGAAACTTCGTAGGTTTCTATCGAAATAACATACTACGTCAGACTTTTTCCCAGTCTGCTTATTAACTGTGCTGATTAATTCTATGAATTTTTTACGAAGCAATTAATGATACTTTCAGGTCGTTCTCTGTTCTGGTTTTATTAGCGTCATATAAAAGTTAGTGGAAATAATGAGCTATGCATCAGAACAATGCAGAGTGAAAACCCGTCCTTAGGCTTACCTCTCAAATTCAAGAGCAACCACACCGATCGTTCCTTCCTTCCTCACTACTCCTCTGAATGGTGGTATACCAGATAAAGTCATTCCCGCGTAAAAGATTTGAATTGATCCATGTTTGCTGAGAAGTAACCTAAATGCTGTGTCATACATGATTCAAATTCCTCAGCTCAGTGGTTCGCAGTTCAAGTTGAATTCAATCGGCTTCATTCGCGTGGCAAAACAAATAGTTTGGAAACACTCATCAATTGATTTTCAACCCTTGCTCGTCGCCTATTCACGACCCTTCCTCATCCCTAAACAAAAAATAACACTTGTAGCATGGTCTTAGGGCAAGTGGGAGGATCTGAAAGTCTTTCATCGTGGTAAATGTTTCTCGTGGCACTTGACGTCGAGGAGTTGCGCAATTGTTGTGAAGACTGACTTGCTGCATAAAATGTAGCCTCCTCAGAGACTCAGCGAGGGTGGCAGCATCATTCATAGTCTGCTCACTTTAGCACAAAAATGCAATTTTTTGCTGCGCCAGGTCAATGCTGTATTGAAAGGAGGCATGGGTCACGTGCTCTTACACTGTGGATTGAAATAACAAAATTTAAATCTAGACCCATATTCCTAGGTTTGCTTCACCACGGACCATACAGTTGATATCCTCAGCGTTACTTTGTTTTCGCAAGGTCTTCTTAATTTTTCAAAAGGCAGAAAGGTCTTATTAGCTGATGTCAGCCGTCCTAGCAAACTAGCATCAGCACAATGTCTTTACTCATTCTGATTATTCACCGTAGGCTAGTTAAGTAGAGCAGTGTGTAAACTAGCAATGAATTGGATTGTTTACAAGCTCTACTTTGGGCCAAAAAGACATAGTCCTGCGAAGAACTGAGTTGCATGTACTCCTCTACCTTGCTCATGATTTTGGTACCAAAAGGATGCATCTTTTCTATTTCTATTTTTTCAACAAAATAATTTCTAAATTTAATGTCAAAGCTCAATCCCCTCGTTTTCTTTTAGCTATGTGGAAATAAAAACCATGAAATCGGGTTGCCTTTTGGTGACAAAATCTCTTATGGACTGCTCAAATGACGAAACGTAATATGGGGGAGATTTTTGGCAATGATTGTGCGAGTTTTGTGCTTCTGTGTAGAGAAGATATACTTTCATTTTGTACTCTTTGCTTGTTTCTATGATTTTTTACGGGCTCGCACAATGTTGCTAGATAGTTGCACTTGCTTGCTAGCGTATTCGGATGTTTGGAAACTCTTTTGTGGGATCAGGGGCTGGGTTATTGATCGAAACAAGTAAAGAAGTCCAATGTGACTGCTACGTGAGGCATGTTCTATCGTGTTTGGATGTGCTGCTTTGTGATGATAACAGCTTGTAGATAATTGCTGTCTATTAGTTTATTGATTTTATCTTTTGGATCAGATAGTAACGGTAGATCTGTATCTAACTGGTGTGCCTTGACACCTGTGCCACCACAATCTGCGGGAAGCATGTTGATCATATTCTGTGAATCGATTTCAGGCAAAGGAGCAATGGAAATGTGTTTTGTTTCTTTTCCACACTTCTCTGCGTTCATCATCGTGATCTATTGACGAACATAGAACATAGTATTGCTTTCTCAGTATGTAAGAATAAAACAGGTACATTGTATTCGCTCTGAAACAGGAATTTATGCCTTCCATGCCACTCACTGACTTGATTCCATTAGGCACCTGTTTTGCTCTAATTTTTAAAACATTCAAACTGTTTCGAAGGAAGATGTTTCGAAATGATTTCTAATCTGAACTAGAAAATTGATCAATAAAAGTCAATAAATACGTTGGGATTTATTCCTACAATCATTGCCAAAATATCTTCGCCAAACCATTTTGGCGAAGATTTTTGGCAGTGATTGTCTGAATTTTGTGCATCTGTGTACTGCTGATATCTGTTGATTTAAAGCTTTTTGCTTGTTTCTATGGCCGTGCAAGGTATCACACAGTCTTCCCAGATAACTCAGCTTGCTTGTCGGTGAATTTAGATGTTTCGCAACTTTCAGGGGACTGGAGAAGAGCCTGAACACATAGAAACAGGCGAAATGGTCAAATTTGTCTTTTATGTGGAGCTTTACGGCTCTCAATCGTGTATGTATTTGCTGATATATGATCATAGCTGCTTGTTCCTGATGATTGTGGATTGGTTTTATTGATTTTTTCCTTTAGATCAGACAATAATGGTAGAATTGCATCAAACTGGGTGGCCACGGACGTGCACTGAGGCTCTTTTTTTTTGCTGCTTTTGTCCAGAGACCTGATGATTGTATACTGGCGACGGTTAGTGGAAATGTGTTTGGTTTACTTTCCTCGCCTCTGCGGGATGGTTTTCACCATGGGACTTGTTTAAAGGGTTTCAGATTGAGCCCGACCAGTGCAGAAGTATGGAATTATTGCCGTGATAAGTGGGAATGGCAGAGGTACATTGTATTTGGTCCAAAACATCAGTTTTTGCCTTAATATCCACTTTCTGACTTGCTTTCATTAGGCA
>JAOBRC010412568.1:0-12289 GCA_027575255.1 Scolionema suvaense
GATCGCCAGGCATACGCTATGTTAGGTTCCATGATGGCATCAACTCTTGGTCAAATGGGTCGTTCCAGGATGTTTTTTATCCCAAATCTTGATATTTTTCTACGAAAAGTAGAAAAAGATCCTGAATTTGCATGTTGCCGGAAATTGCATAAGTTGTATTTAAAAGTGAGTCACAAGGTCATGTCTGATTCAGCTCAGAAAGAAGAGAAAGAAACGAATATTGCCCCTGATGGACCGAAACCGAAATTTAAAGATTTTCTGAATAAACAAAAGCATGGAAAGATTGTCTCAGCACTCGTTGGGTCAATAAAGATTGGATTGAAAGCTACAGTAAAAGTGAATCTTGCAAAATGGGCTAAAATAAAAGGAGACTATTCTAGCTATAAAGCATTCAAAACATACATGACACCAACCACTGAACTGTCATCAGGGAGAGGTGCACGAACTGCATTGGGTAGGTTTGCCAGTAGTGCCAAGCAGGGTGCCAAGTTTATTGGTGTAAAGATCTTTGCTAAAGCAGGAGTGCCACTTCTAGATCTGGTAACCTTGGGCATGAGTATTCATTCATTGGTGGAAGGAGTGAATGAAGGGAACACAGCAAAGATTGTGACTTCTACAATCGGCATTGTTGGCAGCGTTGTTGGAATGGGCTTCTTTCTGGCAGCTGCTATCACTGGGTCTGCCATGTTAGGGCCAATAGGCCTAGTTGTCGGACTCTTGTTCTTAGTCGCAGGGTTACTTGCATCCCATTTCTTGCAGCCGTCAAAAGAAGAGCGGAGATTGAAGTACCAGGAGCAAGAACACGAACACCTAATGAAATCTTTAAAGCAAATCGCCAAGCTGAGCTACGAAGAACTAGGACCGATTTACAATTTTTTAAAACAGTCCAAAAAGACAAAAGCTCGAGATGTCTATCTTTCAAATCAGGCAGCAATGTTTGATAACCCCTGGGAAGATAAGTCCTCAGCATATAGTCCTGTACTATTTCAAGAGGGTGCTGGTCAATATGGCTTTAAAGTTGCTGAGCGAAAACCAAATAAAGTCCTTGATGACCAGGCGAAGGAATATTTCTCCAACAGCAGCATCTTGCACAATGGCTATCTTCGCACTTCTGTTTCTCCAAAGGGTAAGAGAAAGACAATTGGCTTTGATTTCAATGGAATATTCGTTCCAGGGTCGGAATACAACGGTGTCAATCTTCTTATGTACAATGATGATATTAGCGAATGGCGTCTGATCTCTGAAAGCCTGAAAGGAGTGTATATAGACACATTTTCAATGTTACCAACTCGGAATCATCACATTGTAGTTGGAGACCACTACGGTGTTAAACACGATTCCGGATTCTCCATTATAACTGGAGCAGGCAACGACTCATTAAACTTGGATGGTTTAATTCAAGGTACTACTACTACTACTACTACTACTACTACTACTACTACTACTACTACTACTACTACTTCTACTACGATTTTTTTAAAAAGTATTTTCTAAAGCTTACAGTCGGGTAAAAACATCTTCACCAATGACTATATATAAGTTCAGGATATCAAGACCAACTGAAATATTTAAGTTTCATAGTAAAATAGACCCGGGTTTAAACTTGCTATGGAATAAACAAACAAGAAAAAACGGTCAAGATAACATGAGTTTATTATTGAGGACTTCTTATTCGCTTTCAATTAATCCAATATTTTGAATGTATGCTTTGATCATACGGCAAGTTCAGCCAAATGATTTTTTTTTTGCTGCTAAATTATTAAAATGAAGAACATTCTTTACAATATGCCGGAATTACTTGCTAGAGAAGCTATTTCTACTTTTCTTAATTCTAATTTTTCTAGCTTGCAATCATGTACAGCATTACACTTAGGTTTTTGAAGAAGTTTGAAATAGGTAGAAGTAAAATCTATGTGTAGTGCTCTTTTCCGTAACGTAGTATTGCAATTTTTGTGTCTTTGAGTGAAACATCCTAGTTATTGGGCCGTAACCAAACTGACTCTCAATGGAACTTTTATTCCCATTCGAACTTGATCAGATCACTTTGCCAAGTACAGAATTGGATAACAAAGTTTTAACCCTATTGTGCATGGGCATTTTGATATGCGTAGGTTGCATACCCTAAAAGGCGAACGAATATAGCTAAGACTTTGAAAATTTGCATGGACATAGCCACCAACAAACTTTTTTTTACTTCTATCGTGAAATATATTATCGAACATAACAACTGTCTAAATTCTCAACTGTGGCGCTTTTTATATAGCGATAGGCCACCGCTTTACAACTAAATAAATATGAAGTTAAACAAAAAACAGCAATAGAAAGTGTTTTTTCAAAGAAGTGTTCTTAGTAATCTTTCTAATCCAGGGTGCCCAAACTGATCTCCAAATTCGATGGATGAGTTGGCATGCCTAACTTCTTCAGGGAACGTGAGCCTCGCACATACAGGATGGCAGATCTAACTAGTATAAAAGCTAACTTGGATCGCAACCAAGACATGACCATAGATAAATCTGTTCCTTGTTTCTCAGAGAACTTACAGTCCAATTCTTTCAAAAAACGCTCGGTCTCAGAACTGCAACCTCCATATGCAAAAAAAATTAATGGAGTAAACGAACCACATTCTACTTCAATCACTCTTTGATTGTACGCTCTCTTCTTCTCTTTCTCTGACTTTATAAATGCTTTATCGAGGCTCTGGTTTAGGTGGCTCTGGGCGAATGGGTTGAAAACCCTAACATCAAAGAATTCTCTTTGCCCCCTCTGTCAGAAACCCCTCGTTGCGATGTCTAGCCTAGCTTCATCTCCGGATGTTGCGGTGTTGTGCATGAAACCTCCTTTCGGGCATTGCATGGCATGATCAACGCAAAAGTCCTTTCCACATGGACAGCTTACTGGGAGGTACTTGAGATGCCAACGGTATATGGGTCGAATTGTATCGAAAAACTCGCACTTGTTTAAGATAAATTTCTCAGTTTGAAGTGGTATTGTCGTTAACCATGAGGCAGCTCCTTCCATCATCGGTATATCTAGGGTACGCAATTGTAAATTATTCATTTTTGATTTGAGATTTTGGAAAGTGTTCTCAAAATTTGTCAGCTTCTCCTTCTTTATTTTGGATTTTATTTTTTTAAAGCATTTTTATCTAAGTCCAAGTCACTCTTCTGAGATTTAATGTTGTCGATTAAGCTTTTGGTGACTTTTCGAGAGAACTGAAATTCTTCTTTAGCAACGGAAGAGAAGACTGGAGTGCCCAATCCACCCAATTTAGCAGGGAGCGATATAAACTGCCTTTCTTCAGGATTGCATATGTAACCGTCAGTTATTGCTGGGATGAATTCGCTATCTACGATATGATCAAATTGATGTAGGTGCTCTTGGATATGTGGGAATGTTGGCATGTGATAGAAAGCTTGTTCTTAAATCCAGTCATGAAGGCTGCGTAGGAGGCATGAGGCTTACTTGCAAATGACGAGAGAAAATGAAGTTGTTGATTCCAACTTTCCACTATTTGTAATGCCTGTTGTGAACCATGTTCATCAGAACCAATGAGTCCACCAAGATAACGACGGCCATGCAAAGTTACATTTATATTGGTGTCAGCAAATAACTACTCTGCTTTGCAGAATTTTGTGTGATCTTTCATGACAAGCCACGACTTTGCACCATTAGCATGGTATCCAAAGTTGGGACCATGTTCTTCAACTCGTTTCCACCACTCGCTTAGGTCTGATAGCAAGCCAGAGCCACCCAAATCATCAGCAAACGCGACATGTTTCCAACAACTGCTTAGTGATTCCTATTGCATACACTGACACTGCCGTGGGGTCTCCCTGAGTAGTGCCTTCTGTCGATGATAACTCAGATCCTCCAGTTACAAAGAGGCGTGATGGAAATCGATAGCAGTTGGCAACGTAGATAGCTAATGGAGGACAAAGATACCTGATGTTGTGAAGGAAGGTGTTTCGATTTAGGGAATTAAATGCGTTCGTAGCATCAACAAGAAGGACAGCATCAGTCTCTTCTTCGGCGAACATATCAGACATGGTGTGTACAGCTGCTTCACACCCTGCTGGCAGCCCTGCACAAAGTTGCAAGTTTCCGACACTTGACATGATCTCAGGCTTGACGGGAAACGATTGCCTTTCCAACGATTCTTCGAAGGTTTTCACCAACCCCAATTGGTCGAATACCTGGATTCATATCAAGAGGTATTTAGCGGCAAGCAACGTAAGCTTCAAGTGAAGAGTGATTATTTGCTGAATCGCTTTTGAAAACTGACTCGATAACTTGAGAGTACATTTTCTTTGCAAGACAGCAATTGACGAGCACAATCCTTTTCCAATATTGCCAAAACGTTTCGACACAAGAATGTGACGCCAACCATGCGCTTCAAGTCCAGAAAGTCCACAGGAACCTCTAGTACGGAGAGCAGCCAGTTTAATGCGGTCCTCGTCGATATTGCTAAACATGACAGGGTCACAAAAAGGTATATCTCCTGATAGAAGAGTGGATTAGTGTGCTGGCTTGCCTTCCGGGTGTTTTAGGCGAAGTTCTTCTAAAGTATGGTAATGTGGAGGCAAAATACCACAAGAGACATTTGAGTCCAACAATTTCATTGCTGCATTAATCTTGCCTTCAAAGACTAGTCTCAGGAATACTCTTGCTGTGTGTTCTCCATCTTTAAATTGACCATACCTTTGTAATTTGTTTTGAATCACTCTGGCCCCTCGAGAAAGAGCATTGAAGTCACCATTTTCCCATAAAGTCATGCAACGAATTAAACATTGGCTGTGGTGTTTAGCAGTTGACTTGTAGCTCGGTTTTTGCAAAAGCAGAGATGGCATTATCATAATGGTTTTCATATCTAGACCATGAATTAGCGTAGCATTGGCAATCCATAAATTTAACAGGCGAGTCATTTCTTTGATAAAACTCTTTCCTGCTGCACCTCATGGTACCATAAATAGATTACGCCGCCAAAAAACTAACTCTTCGTATATACTGTTAACGGATAACTTCAAATCATTGAGATATAAATTACCCCACACCATAGGAACATCATGATTATTACTGTTGTCCTTTTCGGCGATCGTGTTCGTCGGAGCAGGTGAAACTGACTGATTCAATATTAACCTTTCTACTTGTGTCGATGAGGTTGGCTGGTGTTTAGAACGGCAATGCGAGAGATGAATTGATCGTCCTCGATCGGTAGAGAAAGATTTAGCACATAATTCGCATTTGAAACCTGATTCTGGCTATGATTCACTTACTGAGGTAGGCACAGGCGCAGGTGAGTTCTCGTTCACTGTTCCTTGTTTTACGAGCATTTGTCGCAGTTGGTTTTGGCTAAACTGGAACATTTCACAGGAATAATTTGTTGAACATCCGAACAAAAATAA
This sequence comes from Scolionema suvaense, assembly GCA_027575255.1. Taxonomy (NCBI): domain Eukaryota; kingdom Metazoa; phylum Cnidaria; class Hydrozoa; order Limnomedusae; family Olindiidae; genus Scolionema; species Scolionema suvaense. The sequence continues at coordinate 5,403 of JAOBRC010412568.1, forward strand.
CGAGTTAATTACCACTGATATTTATCAACAACTTCTTTGCCTCATCCATAGCTATAACTCAATAATCTCCACCGAAAATTACGGTCGACAAGTAGTTTCTAAAAACCATTCATTTCATCTGCCAGATCGGCACAATTTTTCTGACGTCAGCATTTTTTCCGAAAATCAGCAAACATCGCCAAAAATTTACCCAAACTTCTCGCGGCGATAAAATCTGAACCACACAACGCCAGAAGTTGGTTCAGCCATCGTTGGAAAGCATAAGCATACTACTTTGTAGAAAACAATGCAAGGTAACTTGAGAGCAAATAGTTTTTGTACAGCATGGCTACTTCTAAAGGGCATTTTTCTCTCATTATAACTGGTAATAGGGAAATTGGAGGATTGCTCCAATCGGCTCTCACAAAGTTCCAATATCTCCGGAAGTAAGCAAGTTATACGCATGATATTTGTTCACAATGTGCATTGATAAATTTGACCTAGTGAGCGCAAACGGCAGGCCTTCGGCCTGTGCCAATCTTTCCATATTTCAAAAAAACATTTGGGGGGTAATTTTTAACACCCCCGAAGCAAAATAGGGAATAAAAGCATGCAAGATCAAACTCTGGTGATGGCTTTCTGGTTTCTCACAAAATTCTCTCTTATGAGCTTTAAAACTTTGTTATCTAATTTTGTACATAGCAAAGTTTCTTCATCTATCAAAAACATGCCAGCGCCCCCAGTATGTACTGATATTTGACATCCTATGGTCCCAATAATGGGAAATAGTACATGCCTTCTTTATGTTTCAAATAATTTTATCTAAGCTATTCAACTGCTACGAGACAATCTTGTTTTCTACTTGACTTCAGACATATCTCGATTGCAACAGTATCGTACGCACACAGTTGCAGATAGTTGTTTGGGTGATGAAAAACAATAGATCATTTATGTAGATATTTATTGTAATTATACTCGAGATGTGGGGGGAGGGGTGTATAACAGATTAAAAGAAATTCCACGAAACTTGTTGATGTTTCATAGAATTTATCTGGAACCAATTTCATGCAAAAATGTTGAGAAGAAAAAATACTCTTTTAATTCCAGAACAGGACATGTTTTGTGTTGTCAACTCCGAAATATCGGAGAGGGTGGAATCCACAAACCACAGTCCTGAATACCGCCATAAACCCCAATAAAATGTAGGGTTGAAAAGCAATTTGTCAAAACACTCCCAAAACACTTCGAGTTATTTCGACCACGTGTTACATGACACATTGAATTTCTCACATTGCTACTTTTCTTATCGATAGTTATGGATCAGACGACCAATCAAAACCATAAGCATGGACAGTCGTCGAGAAAATATTTGAGCTAAATTAAAAGCGGACTTTTTGCAACTTCTAGCATGAATTGGAACAGTTATCGCCAATATCTCCGTGACTGATATCTATCCTGTTTGTAATATAAATTACCTGCAAAATTAAAACATCCCAAGGGACGCCCTGAAAAAACAACAAACACTGCCACACCCTGTAGACACCCTAACATTGTCAAAACATGATTTTTCATAATTCACAAATAGTAAGTCCCTCAAGCAAAGCCAACTCTTCAGCCTTAATTTGCGGCATAATACTTGTACACAAAATTTATCTTATTTATGGTGTGGCACCTTTATACGTTAACACGCATGCATGCCAATTTGATTCGATTGCAGTTCCTTGTTACGTGGTTTACACCGATGAAGGGATGAAGAGGAGATAAAGAGTTAGGGCATGTTGAACACCATACCCTTTTATTATAGCCCTTGCTATGTTCCACAACAATATTGTATAGTAAGTATAATGTTTGTTTGGGCGTCTTACACGATTTTGGTCTTGTTTTTGCAGACATATAATGAATTACTACTGATGTGTTTCCCGTGCCTTCCTTGTAGTTGCCCTTTTCAGCTGTTAAGAGAGACATATATTTTTTATCCAGAGAACCTCAACTACTTCAGCATTTACTAAACAGCTTTCCCTCCTCTTACGCGGTGCTTTGATTCTTTAAACATTCAATCTTGAATTATCAATCATTTAGGTCCTCCGCCACGTTGCCCAATGGAGAAGGGTTATTGCGTCACGGCAAGTGGCTACTATCCGACGGAATCTGATTTCATCCGCTTAAACAGAGATGCCAATGGACGGCGTTCTGGAACATTCGAATCAAAAATGGCATGTCTTCAGGCATGTCTTAGATACCGAGCAGCTCCCATCACAGGCTGCCTATTTATTGGGCCTTTTTTCTCGAAATTAAAAGGTTGCTTTGCAGCTACGAAAGAGATTGCAAGAGGAGATGGTTTCAAATATATACGTTGCTGGGTGTTTTCAAAGTGTCGTGGTAAGATGAGTTTATCAATTTATTACATTGTCAGTTTCATCCTACTTGGTACTGTGACACGTAGCAGAAGAAGATGTCCTCGTTAACACGCCCTGTCTTGAATGAGACTATCCTATAGACCAATTCATAGTTTCCCAGAGGATTAATTTTAAGGATACGTCTTGGGTAGTAGTTCTCCGAATTTTCTTATTAGATAGGTGAAATTACATATTTTTCAACTACGAAATAAAGAAGAAAATAGTTAGCTTCACGTTATCGAAAAACGAGTTCATTTACTCTTTGAAAAAACATCTACTCCTGCAGTCCTTTAATGCATTTTAATTTCTCAAAAGACCGGTACAAATATATAAACACATATCATTGGTGCAATCCTATGTAGCATGGCACGGGTTATTGCAGTGGCATTCATTGCTGGGCCGAAGCATAACCAAAACATGTGAATAGTAGATATGAGTAAATTGCAAATTGCTCCTGCTAGAATGTGTTTTACGTTTTGCAGTTTAAACCACTGAATCTTTAGGGTTAGAAGATTTTCCCATTCTTTTCTTTATTTCAATAAAAGCAGACCACAGTCCATTGAGATGCGAACGCATCATCATTAGAATACTAAGTTCAAATATAATAGCGAGTACCCAATTTTGCACTTTTAACTATTTTGGAATACGTCTCGCAAATAAATTAGTCAGGACATATTTGTGTTCTGTAAAATCTGCTTATGGTTATGTTGGAAAATTGTATGGAAACGTGATGTGACGTTAGGCTTCGTTCAAAACCCTCACGATTTGGTTCTTGAAAGGATAATATGATGCGGGCTTGCTACATAGCTTGCTCAAATTGCTGAAGTTATTACATGATGTGGACAGGGTAGCTGATAACTTTTACAGAAGAAAGATGGCATCCCATGGTGTTATCTCTGCAACCGAATTCCTCGCTTTTTTGATATTTACATGGGCAGGATTTGTACTATACGCTTTAGTCTTTTTTCATGAGGATTGGAGTATATGCTACATAAAGTCTACAATATCGCACAAAATATGTTGCCACTTGGTTCAAAATCGAGCAAAGTGTAATTATTTGCCCCTTTCCCGGAAACAATGGTGTAAAGATATCCTTCTGCCTCGGCGAATACGTGCAACATAGTTAGTATAATGTCAATGCACATGTAATGTAGCCAAATATTTCGTCCATGATTGTGTTTGGTGGCCATAGAGATGGGCCACTTTAACGAGCTGAAAATGGAACATACCCTTTTGATAACTCAATAAGCTTTTGCTCAGTTATAGAGTGACGAGTGAGCCGTTTTTCTATCTGTTTCATAACTATTTGCGGGTGGCTCCTTAGTGGCTATAAGCCTGGTTTTCACCAACCGCAAATTCCCTCTAAAATTGCTGATGTAGGCGGCCAAAATATACAGGGTGATTTGATTAGAGTGATGCAAGTCAACCAGATTCTTAAGTGATACTTAATGAGCTTGAAGACATTTGTGAACTGAATTGTTTGACACAGACTGCTTTTCCTGAGCTATACATGCTTCCTTGCAAAATTTATGATGTGTCCAGCAAAGTCATACATACTGGTGTAAGTTTAGTGAAATTGCTAGTATATGCTCAGGTATCCTTCTGCGAAACTTTTGTGTATGAGTCTGTCTTTGCAAGAAACTCTTTCTATATTTTAATTTCAAGCTTTTGCAGGCTTTCTAATCTTTGTGTAGTAAGAAAAGCGCACTTGGTTACCCCGCAATACATGGGTTGTGTGGATATTGGGTTATAACAATGCATGCAGCAGAGTCTGCCGCGAAAATAGCATGCTAGAACGATGAACATCATGAGGCCCGAACATGACTGGTTGCTGCCAGATGAATGCCACTATAAGTTTCACCTTATTGAAAGTTTATTGAGTTTATTTTATCGTTTCATTATATTTCATGCATTAAAACGAAATGACACCGTTTTCAATTTTTCAGGAATTTTCTACCCCGATATGGAATTTTGCTTAGTCACGGGAAACCTTGACCCAAAATGTGTCAATTTTGATCAGAACACGTATCAATGAACTCTTTCATAAACAAAAAAAGTTTGATTTTCTCCGCGATGTATTGCAGGGGATCATAAAGGGCCCTTCCCTTTGGAGCGAAAGTAATAAAGACAATCATGACATAGTTTGGTTAAGTTGGGGGGTGTCTGGTTAACCCCCATTTAAGGGGGAGGTATATTTACCTCCCCCACCAATCTCCCGATCGCGAAACCCAAATGACATGAAATTTGGCATGGGTAATCCTTAGGAATTTAATAACGTTCCAGAAAACATCCACTGGATTCACTATCTTTGCTCAATTTGCTTCAAATTGGCAAGGAAGGAAGCCTACCATCAGCGTGCTGAGCGAGCCTGCTGAAAATCCCTATGTGAAATACAATGGAGCAGTGTCCGACGAGTCCCAGAAAAGTTTCATAACTTTTGAACGACTTATCCAAACAAGGTCAAATTTAGACACAACGTGCACGAGGAATACCTATTAAAATTGACAAAAAATTAGACATGAATGTTAAGCTGTTCAAAAGTTATATATACCCTCCTAAATAGGGTTAAAGCAATGCACCAGTCTAAAATGATTTTGGCATGGTAATAGAGCCTTCAAAAGCATGACTGCAGCTTTTTATTTCATGAAAATAGCTGTTGTAGTTCTAGAGATATTTGCTTTCAAAGTTAAGGAGAATTTTTGTTTGCTACCATTTTGCCTCTCAGTAGTAATTATGCGTGGCGCATGGTCTGACCAACTGGAATTATCTCATCTTACTCGTTAAATAGACCTTTTCGCAAATCGTCATCATGCAATGCATTGTGGCCATTACCAATTTTGCTGTCAGCAGTCAATCACGCCCACCCTGTAGGAATTAAAATTATCCCCTTTAAGGCTTTCAGCTACCATCTTGATGAGATATACCCTCCTCGCTATCCCACAATGCATCATATGATGACGATTTGCGAAAAGGTCTATTGCTACTTATTGAACAGATGTTTGAATCTCAATCAAAATTAATCTTAAAGAGAGTATAACATGCTGCTAAAAGGAATTCTGCGAATGTTCAGTTACTGAGGAGCGCGATAGATATTAGAAATGGTCTCATAGAGGTTACGGATTAGCAAAATTGAGAATCATAGGAACAATGAAAAACATCAATGTTGAAGTGACAATGCAGAAGAACCACTGAACCTTGTTTGCTTAAATAAAAAGCAGAGCCCATGTTTTTGCAGGATCTATCATGATGTGGAGTATGATTTTGCAGCGGTAGAGTGCTTTAAATATTACAAAACTATCAAATTTTCTTTTCATGATAAAATCTAAAAAAGGCATCCTTTATGCAGACTTAGGAGGGGGTCGGAACACTCTGAACTATTTAATGTGGAAAAAGCCCAACCCTTGTAGGGTTAAATAATATAAAACTATCACTTTTTCTTGCCGTGACAGAGTCTAAAGGCATCCTTTATGCAGACTTAGGAGCCGGTCGGAACACTCTAAACTTCATGGGAACGAGCCGGGCGTATTACAAGAGTCGAAAAGAAACAGTGACTGAAAGTTCGTATAATGGCATCGAATTCCACACCGGGTCTGGTAAATTATACCTCGAAGTTACGAATCAAGGTGTTGTAGATATTGGAGAAGTGCGTGGAGTGGACGTAAGTCATTAGGAATCGATATGTACTGCTTTTTAACAATCCATGTACTGGTGATCTACAGGCAATAGAGTGCTCAATGCAATAAAACAGAGTAGTACACTATAAGGTTAAGATAGATGAATAACAACACATTATGTTGGAACTTCAAGTTTCATGCTATTGCAATCATCATCCAACAAATACTCTGCTGCAAAGATTTCAGTTCCATTGCATACAGCCAGATCCCCACATTAGAGAAAGTTAATTGGATAGTGTCCAATTACCAATTGAAAAGAAAGCTATAAAAATCATTTAACATTACATAATAGAAACTTGTTTCTATGCCTGCACTTATTAAGGAGTTCAGCATGCCATTTGGTTCTGCTTTCATGATGGCCATCTTCTCAGAAATGCAGATATCACACCTCCTAGTGCCTCATTTGTTAGGTGATGAGTTCTTTTCAATTGACCAGTCGAAAGTGAAATCATTGTCCTGGCGCTTTGGTTCCCATATGTATTTAAACAATTCTGTATCTTTTTCATAACGCTCGTTGTTGAATGATTTTTTATGATTTAACTATCTGGATTTAAAGCTTTTAGTATAAAAGTATAGTATAGCTTAAAGTATTTGTTGGCTGATGATTGCAATAGCATGAAACTTGAAGTTCCAAGATAATGTGTTGCTATTGATTTATCTTAACCTTATAGCGTACTGCTTTTTAGATATTTCTCACTTTCGTCTATAGCTCCATTTTGAGATGTTTCTTACACTTTTGTGTCAGGGGCGGATACAGACCATGTCAAGTGTGTCAACTGACACGGTTTTTATGCTCTACACATGCTAGCAGCGATAGGATAGCTTCCAGCCCTATGGT
>JAOBRC010412679.1:1799-12287 GCA_027575255.1 Scolionema suvaense
AAATATCTCAGTTCCAGGCTCTGCGCTACATGAGACAGATGAGCCTGCTCCATCAACTCCATCTGCTATCTTCATGCAAGCTGTTGTCAAGGAAAATATCTCAGTTCGAGGCTCTGCGCTACACGAGACAGATGAGCCTGCTCCATCAACTCCATCTACTATCTTCATGCAAGCTGTTGTCAAGGAAAATATCTCAGTTCCAGGCTCTGCGCTACATGAGACAGATGAGCCTGCTCCATCAACTCCATCTGCTATCTTCATGCCAGCTGTTGTCAAGGAAAATATCTCAGTTCCAGGCTCTGCGCTACACGAGGCAGACGAGCCTGCTCCATCAACTCCATCTGCTATCTTCATGCAAGCTGTTGTCAAGGAAAATATCTCAGTTCGAGGCTTTGCGCTACACGAGATAGATGAGCCTGCTCCGTCAACTCCATCTACTATCTTCATGCAAGCTGTTGTCAAGGAAAATATCTCACTTCCAGGCTCTGCGCTACATGAGACAGATGAGCCTGCTCCGTCAACTCCATCTGCTATCTTCATGCCAGCTGTTGTCAAGGAAAATATCTCAGTACCAGGCTCTGCGCTACACGAGACAGATGAGCCTGCTCCGTCACCTCCATCTGCTATCTTCATGCAAGCTGTTGTCAAGGACAATGTCTCAGTTCCAGGCTCTGCGCTACACGAGACAGATGAGCCTGCTCCGTCAACTTCAACTGCAGAAAGTCATGGGCAATTCAGAAAAGAAATTTGCACAGTTACCCCTAATTCGAGAACATCTGGGGCTTGCAAAGCAAGTAAGAGGAAACAATCTGATGAAACCCGGATTTCACCATGCTCTGTCTTGTTACAAGATTTCCTCAAGCAAATCCCAATTGTGTTCGACTATGGAGACAGCCCGACTGATCATATTATGAGTTTATCAGAAGTGTCCCCCACTGCCCACTCCCAACCTGCGAATGTCACTTTCCTGTCTGATCTGCTAAGGAACACATCACCGGCGGAGCTCCACACGACACTGCAGCTTCGGAATTCGTCTGCAGGAAGCAAAGATGACACAGACAGTATGGTGAGTGTCAGACCCAGCGTTCTTGAAATTGTGTCGGATGTGGAGCAGTTTATTGTGCACATGATCGTTTAGAATGCGTGCGCACGGCAGTCATTGCATGTTCTGAAAATAGAAAGTGCTTGTTTGCAGGGTGTGTGATAAGTCACAGTTCTTAGTCAATGCGTATCATGGGCTAATGGTTTTCATTTGCTTGTGATAAGTGACTATATTTTACCCTTGTTTAATGTTCGGGTTGATGAAAATTTCTTGCTTTTACTTCTATGGTTCATGTAGTTTGAACAGTTGGTCTTAGATTTTACTGATTTTTAGCCATGTCTAATGTTTTGATTGCAGCACCAAATAAATGCTTATATGTAAGCTTTTCTCTCCACAGAGAGCTGTTGACGTCTGTCTCAAAAATATTGGGAACATCTTTTGCTGCCTAACATACAGGGTAATAAAATCTAGCGCAATGAACTGTGGAGGTGATGGGTATAATTATTTGCCCGAGGGCTCCATCTTTTGAGGTGCACACGAAATATGCTTGGCGTTCATCTTTGCTAGCATAAAGTCTTTGTACCTGCAAAATTCCTGATGAAATGTGTTTCAGGCCACAGGATTGCTCCTTGATGATACTCCTTTACATATTACTAGAACTGGATGTTGCATCTTTTATTACACTGAGTGTTTTGTGCTTTCTTTGTTATATTTCAGTTTTAGTCCGGCCGCAATCAACCCATGGTCGATATTGGACCCTAGATCCATAATATTATTCAAAATAGTACTACATAGTTCAAATTGCATGGGAAAAATTTTGGCTTCCTCTTCGTCGTATTCCTCTTGAAAGTTCCCAATTCAGCATAAAAAAACCCTTTTTTTCTGGCGAGGTCGCCTACACCTTTTTTATGGAAAACCCCAGGTTTTTCGTTTTGGCCTAACATGAGGTTCAATTGCCTCTGACGGTGTTTAACAGTTGTTTAAATTTATCGCCTCTTACGGATGACATATATGTATGGCAAATCTCTTCTATCAAATGCAGTTGTTTTGTTATTGAAGCTAAATTCGGCCCACCTCAGTTGTTTTTAAGTTATCTAAAGTTTTAGATTTTTTTTGAGGCGGTTGTTCATTTTCAATGTTGTTTGTAAAAAAGGCAGGTATTTCAGCTGGCAGTCTCCTGTATTTTTTTCTTATCCTCTGTTCTGTGATCCCTAGACTAGAAATAGTTGCTTCTAACTCATAAATAGTTCACGAAATTATCAAGTCAACTCTTCCTTTATACCCATGTGAGTGCATATCGAGCGAAGCGACTAGTATTTTATGGCTTTTGCAAGCTTTTTCTTCTGTTGGCGTATGATTGACAGGTAGGCGTTCGCTGCTACGAATAACTCCGGGGGTCGTATATTTCTCTTCATAAAGCCAATTCAGCAAATCATATGTGATAAATATCTGTGCTACCTATCAACTGCGTTGAAACATTTACCTCCCGGCAATTATCTTGCATCTGAGGATAACAATAGGAAACCATCAAGCGTTGATGAGACTCAGGTATCTAAAGAATAGAGTGCGAGATTTCATCGCAACCAAGAATATCTGGTTGCTCTACGGAGAAATATAGTGGCATTGTGCCAAAAAATGCTAGTCCCTTCGTGGGTTTATCAATCAGACTGCAGTTGAGTAGCTATCAGATGAGAGTTGCTGCGTGGTGAATGTGTCGTAGTTAGAAGGGACTATGCTAGTCCATGTGATCCCAAGTCAGGGCTTGAAATAAGGAAATGACTTGCAGCGGTCACCGTGACCGTCAACATCGAAATGAAGGCGAACATGATCAAAACATCGGCGGTCAAACCGAATGCATACAATCTGAAACTTTGTAAGTGGAAAAAAGTGGGCCAGGGGACGTCATCGAGTGAACCCCCAAGCACTTGCGGACCGACGTTACCGGGAACAGCCGATTCCCAGCATATCGACACCACACCGTGGTTATTTCACCATTAACTTTGGCCTGGGGAAGTCTTAACACTTCCCCGCTGAAGTCGGTATGGTTATTACCCACCAAATTAAATAAACTACCGCTTGTGGGGGTCATTATTAGTCCAGACATGATTGTGTGTATGCACATGTATTGCATTAGGATTAGCAGCCTTGAAAAGATAGGAAACTATTTGCTGTACGCACGCGCGTTACAATCCAACACGCCGAGAGTCTTATATAAGTAATGAAATGTAGGAAAGCATTGTTTTTCGTTATGAGCAGTGATTTTGCCCCAGCTGATATGAAATGAATTGAGCTGATATGAAGTATCAAAATATTGCTTACCTGTAGGTTGTTCCCTGAACTGTGCGTAGTAAATAAGTATGCTTGTTAAGTAACGCATCATGAGAAAACAAATTATGTAATGTGAGAAAAAGATTGAAATCTATATTTAACCAAACAAATAAGATATCGAAGGTAGCTCTGTTATGCCTGGTTGTCACTGCTGACAAGACAACAAATTTACTGACAATGACAACGCATTACTGACAAGACAACACATTGTCAGCAGTGGAAACTGGACTGTGACAACAAGTTTGATTTTTGATGATGAGATAGCTCGCAGTCTAAATTGCTTGGGAATCACCGTTTCCCCAAAACTGACAAGAAGCTGTCGCCAGAGAATGAAATTTTTTCTTTTTTATCAGTAGCTGACAAGCAAGTTCTTTTGAATGTGTGGTCTGCAAAATCAGATAAGGCTAGGGAAGACGGATGAAACTGGGCAAACCAATGATAACTGCAAAACGTCACGCGATACTGAAGATGCTGGATAGATCGGATGTGGATACATGAAAATCAGGAAGTCAAAGAACTTCCAGATTTCGCAGCACATCAAATATGAGGTACAAAAAGAACAAAGGCCTTAGACGTCCAACATTGGGTATGCGCTGACTGACCATTAATTCCTAAAATTTTCATGTTTTTTGTTGTCGCTTTGTCCCAATGTTGTGAACCATTTATTGATCGAGAATTTCACTAAGCTTGAAACACATGATCTGAAATCAGATGTTTCCTTTCCTTCTGGGTCAAAGCGGGCAGCTCCCACTATGCAGAACATCGCAGATCTACAGGTAAGCAAATTGATTGATCAATGCATAATTAAATAAATAAATAAATTAGTTAAAGGGGCAGGATCCGATAGAATCGTTGAAATTAAAAGTTTTGAGATTATTTATGGAAAGTAACAGTTTTTCCACTAGGACTCTGAATCGAAAGTATTTTAGCCATAGGCACAGCCATAAGAAAGATACCATCATCTTTATGCTCAGTTCTTGAATTTCGTTATCCACCCCTAAATTCAGATCCTGGTCAAACCCTTATAATTTCAGTTTGCCAAAAAACATAAATATTATATGAAGATTGTGTTATAAACGTATGAGACCTATATTGTGGTTGTTTTCATGTTGAATAGAACTAATTTTACTCAGAATATTAAAATTTATTTCAGACACCTATCGGTTCCTGCCCCTTTAATGTATGTATTCAAAATTGTCGATAAAGATATCAACAAAGTTAGACACTTGTTTGTAAGAAAATTGTATTGTATGGCAACCACAGGTGCCTCATGAAAATGAAGAACCTAACAATCCCATTATAATTGTTAACGACGCGCTCCTTTTTTTTCAAGAATCATTAAACTTTAGTTGAGGCCTCATTCTCCATCTTTTCCTTATTTTCAGCTTCGTTTGTTTGTATTCTTTTCCTGATTTCATGAGGCAATACTGACTTGAATTTAAGTACCTCTGGCATAGGATTGCTTACTTTGTAAAGCAACGATCTGTGGAAAAAATAGAGTAATGATTTAATTTATATAATTTATATAATTATTAGATTTATCACAAAACTTTAACATCTTTACTACATATAATATGATACTCAATTTTTGTAATGAAGATAAGCCTGTCTTAGTTCCTAGATTGGATTTAGGCAAATTTGAGGTTTGTTTTGGTATGAAATAGTTCCTATTTCTTTTTAAAAAAAGGCAAGTGATTGTACCGTGGAATCATAGTTAACAACTATGGTGGAATTGTAATGTTCGTTCCACATTTCATCTGCTCTATACATAGGTGTAAATGCATAGTGCGAACCCCTCTTTCTTTAGGGGGGTGGGGGGATGGAGTTTGGTAAAAATGTCCAAAAGGGGGATAGGAATTTTTTGGTTAATTTTTTGGAAACTTACAGAATTTTTTTCGGGGATGATTTTCCCAGGATCGGCTTTTGCATAGTGCATTAGTAATTTCTAGGCATAACTTAAACTCAAAACCCCATAAATTTTTTCTCCTGACGCGGAAAAAAAACATATAAACGTTTTCTCGGTCATCGATTCTCAAAGATATTATACCAGATAAATAGATGCTCTGTTTTAGTGTTTCATTGGAAATATTTCTCAAAATGTGGTGGGTCATGTATTGATCTTCATGTTGCTTTGCAATTCTATCAGTTTGCTTGACTGTCACACGAGTACAATTTACACTTCCATAAAGCTTGCAAAGGTTTGGTTCAACCCTATTTGGAGCGGTTCGCACCAATTCTTAGTTTTTCTGGGTCACCATTCAAAAGTATACTAACAACCGCAAGCAGACTACGACAGGATATCAGTGGGTGGAGCGCTATTGTGCGCCCTCTCTAGCAGACAAAGCACAAATGGGTCGTTCAACTGTTATCTGTTTCTCGTGGTCGTTTTTCAAGCGTTGTCTTGTCAGTGAATTGGGGATACCTCGGCTTGTCTTGTTAGCAAATTCGTTGTCTTTTCAGCGTTGGAAACCAGGCATTACTTTCACAATCTTAACTGGCACCAAAAACCCAATACGCTTAAGCTTCGATCATTCTAATGGCCAATTATCAGTCATTCTATTCAAACACAAGCAGAGACATGGTAGACAAAGATTAGCTTTCCGAACCAATGCATAAAACAACACCACTAATTGGCTAGTGACTATCCAGCCGGTTCGATCGACTGAAGCTACCGACTGCCAAGATCAAAGCATCGCAATAGGTACCTGATCAGGTCAATTAGGGTCTTATCATTTTAAGCGTCATAATAGAAGCGCTCGACGCCTTGTTGGTTTCTGTGAGCTTGCAAGCCTTGTTTCAGACTCTTCACTTGCACGGGGACCGCGACTTGTTTACGCATGACGTGATCTAATAGTAGACGGTCAGCTTTACCACTGAAAGAGAAAAGTAGACGGTCAAAGCTGAATAATAGGCGTTCAATGACCGCTGACCCCCCGTTATTTCGAGCCCTGCAAGTGAATGTTGGCTGTTTTTTGACTCCTGCTTTAGCGGAAGACTACAATAAAATGAAGTCCGTCCGTCCGTATGTTTGTCCTTCCGTCCATCACCAATCGCTTTTTCCCAGGTATCTGCTCTATGGTGTGCAAAATGGCTCAATAATACTATAAAGTTCCACGAATATTATACCAAGTTCACCAATAATACTAAGTTAATGAATATAATACTTGGTTCGTACTATAATACTAACGTTCATAAATATAATACTAATTTTACCAATATAATACTAAAGTTCATCAATATAATACTAAAGTTCACCAGTTAAGTTTGCGAAAATAATACTGAGTGCACCAATATAATACTAAGTTCGCCAAAACAACACCAAGTTCACTAATATAATATTGAGTTCAACAATATAATACTAAGTTCACCAATATAATACTAAGTTCACCAATATAATACTAAGTTCATTAATAAATTCTAAGTTCACTAATATAATACCGAGTTAACCAATATAATACTAAGTTTGCCGATGTAAAATGCTAAGTAGAATATTATCTTACTTGGTTGCGATGTCGTGGATTTGGTCTGTCTCGACTGTCCAGGCTGTCAAAACTTTAAGGTAGCCATTTGGACTTTGGATAACATTATATTGTGGAAGCAAATGCTGTCATATAGTAGATAGGTGCGCTTATTTGGTCCACTTGGTTAATTTCACCAGTCATAGGTGTTCTCTATAGTGATGTATGCCATGGCCATGGTCGTGGCCATGGTTCGGGACTTTCCTTCTTACAGAGTTATGTTTCTTCGTAAGAATTGTGCAGAGTAGTTCTGATTGCAAAACTTGCAAATCTGTCATGAACACTTAGTCAGTTGTTTGTTTTTTGTGGTGTGAATCTTTTGGTTCATTTCGCTACAAATCTATGATTTGATGTTCATCTTTTTCATTTTCAAAACAATAAATTTTTTCTCCAAATTTTGTGTCATTTGTTTTCATTGTTTCTCACGCAATCCACTGGACGGCACTTACTTAAAAATATTGTCGTGACATGGGGCTCTTAATTGGCAATGACGGTCATAAAGTTCTGTTTTGTTCAATACCTCGAATTGTTGTTGTTTTTACTTTGTGTTGTTCTTCTTTCTATGCATGCAAAATCTTAGAATTACCTCAGATACAAATCTTATTATAACCTATTATAACCTTATATGTCGCTCCTTTTTGTTTTGTTTTTTTGGAGGACGGGGGTGCTTAGTAAAGCAGGAACGGTTATTTATGAAAATTACTCTTACTGGGGGCGCTTATTTGGAAGGGACACTTATTGGCAGAGTATGCTTATTCCGTCATTTGCGTTACGTCATAAACGATTCATCTGTTGAATGTCATTTTTGGTGTGATTCTTGGGGCAACCCTCGGTATGTTATGAACCGTGTGCCCTGTCTGGGGAAGATGCTTGCGGGTTGTAATTTACATCAAATGTTTTTTTTCAGTTTTTTTCCAAATAGTTAAAAAACGGTTCATCCGTTGTTTGTTATTTGTGCTATGAACCATACCTTGTATCTTGGGAATATGTTGATCAGGGTGCTGTGGCAATTTACATGAATAGGGACTATTTTTCAAAATAGGAACTCTAATCAGGAATGCTTCATCAGCTTTTGTCATTTGTGGTGTGCGTCTTATGGTTTTTTTGTTGTTGTTGTTCTTTTATCGTACACGAAGATTCTCAATTAAGGTTACAGGAGTCCACTAATTATGTGCCTTGGTTGGCTTTTAAATCTTTCAGGGGTGTGACTCAATATCACCACAGTTCGAGTACCAGCCAGTTCATGTGCTAGATAGTCAACCTGCATCTCAGTTGCTGTCATTAGATCAAGAACAGAAGGACTGGACTGATTTCATTTCTGATTGCCATGATTGTCTTGGTAGGTGCAGTCTAGTTCCGATAGTTGTGGGATGGGACTATGTATAGCACTTGTTTTATCCCTACTAGACTCTTATGGAATGGATACACATATAGTTGCAGACCTTAAAAAAGTTTAAAAACTTATCTTCATCTGACTTCCTGAGGAGCTTATCTTGGTCTTTAGTTTAAGGATACATTTTGGTATGCCTAACTTTTCCCATTTCAGGCTTATAAAGCTGTAAGTAACCCAGCTTTCATGGATTTTGGACATTAGCTTTTAAAGGAACAGTAGCTCAAAATTTTTTTCTAGCCGATTGCTAATAGTTCTGCCATACCGCCAGGAGATTTCATAGCCTTTTTCCCATATTCATTCTGAGTCCCACTTTTTCCTTCACTTCCAAATACTCGGTATCCTGATCCGTACACTCGGCAAGCTAAGTCTTGCATATTAAATGAGCCACAGCTCATTTTATGCATGGAAGACATGGGGATTAGCGCACACATTCTTATTGCTCCCTGAGAGTGCAACAGGTATGCACGACTTCTAAACCGAGGATGAATTCTTGTACTCAACAAGTGAAAACTTTGCATTCCAATTGCAGCATTTGTAGTGAATCTGTAACTGTGAAACTTGGTATGGAGCGGACAGAGCATATACGTACGCAACAATGCTTAATAAAATGTTGAGACACAGTTCCTTTAAAGAAGCTAATATCATTAGTATTCTAGCTATGCTAACTACAACCACACGTCGTGATGCTCGTAGATTTCCTACCTGTTTACTCAGTGCTATCTCGACTATAATTTTGATGAGCATGAAAGGGTTAACAGGTGGCGTTGGTAAGTTGTTGCATTTAAGAAAATATCTATGATTTAAAGCGATATGAAAGATAATGATGCTATTTTGTTGATTTACTGCCCATAGCCATTGTTGACTAAAAAGCGGGTAAAAAACAAAAGTTAACTTGTTTCGTCAAATGGAAAATTATTTGCACCTTTAATGTATATATTTGCTGCTATGCAACGCTATGCAACATTGTTGAGCAGGAGCTGCCTCTTTGTGGCTGTAATTACATTTTTTAATTCTCTTGTGTGTTCCTACTCTCTGTCAACTTGCATTTTTATATCTGGTTGTGCAGGTGGAGGTAAGTCCAAAAAGAAGCGTACTAAAGAAAGTCCGTTCTCAAGAAAGATGCATAGTGGATTGCCTTCAGTCAACAGAAAGCACATTTTGACCAATCACTCCAGAGATACTTCCAGAGCAAAGCAACATCAGAACTCAGTTTGGTCGTCCAGCATAAAGTCACCTCGCGAAGAAGACCCTGACAGTGATATTCACTTCGAAAAGTTGGATGATAGCCCACCTTGGCCTTGTGTACGTTCAGTATTCAGATTTATGCCTTATAGGTTTTATTTCAATTGTTTATTGCTCTTATACTGGGATCTTGCTAGGATCTTATTGCCTGCACTTGATAGGTTCAAATGTGTTGGGAACATTGTTCATTGCAAAACCTTAAAATGCTTGACAGTGCCTGATCTTAGCTGTGACAGGCATTTTTTTTTTCGGCAAAGATCTTTGGAAAACTACTACGGTATTAGGTCAAAGGGCATATCAGAGACAAACTGCAAAGGCAGCCACGTAAGATCGAATCCTTTTACCTACTAAATTTGGCCATTTGTGCTTTCAGAAAGTCAGTGACTTGGCACCCATCTTGAATGAGGTGAAAGCAAGACCTTGAGATTACCATTGCGATTGCCATTCAATGAGAAAAGAGCCAGCAGCATGTGAAACTCGATCAATAGTATTTGTGTCCCCATCGCAAGGCCTATGTAGTGTTTAATTTTTTGGGGAACTAAAATTGCTGAAAATCATGAACACGACACCATAGTGCACTGTAGTGCAATTCTATTTTGTAACTCTGGTCTATCTTTAGAAGTGGCACGTGTCTGCAACTACTGTAATGATACCATATGGAAAGCAACTTTAAAACTTTGTGCATATAGGATGGCCATTGGGCAGGTTCTGGGTGGAATCTCACCGAAGTTAACTGTCTTAATTGATGGTGCCGTTTAAAAATTGCTTCGTTTGTACATGTATGTGCCTGACAAAAATTTCCATTGCTTCAGGCGTTTCCCACTGATGATATGGAAGATCCTGTGCTTGCTGCATCTACTAGTTACTGTCAAGATAGAGGTAAATTATGCATAGTGTCCCATCCCCCCCTTAATAAATCTTCCCCCCCTCTTTTTGCCATCCCCCCCTTTTGAAAATTTTCCTAT
>JAOBRC010412790.1:0-12287 GCA_027575255.1 Scolionema suvaense
TTTCAGCCCGGCAAGACGGGCTGGATTTTCAGCCCGGGCTGAAATTCTCCATGTACTCGACCCCTTAGGCTCCATGAAAAAAATATTGCGCTAAAGTTTACGTTGTTGTACGCAATAAATTTTTTTTCAATTTTTAAAAGAATATCAAATCATCCAAAGTAGCTAAAAATGTACACAAAATGTGATCATCCTGAAGATAGTAGTACAGTATATATTATAATTATGTTCTATACAGCCTTCAGATGAGAGAGATACCTTTTGTAGTCTATAGTTTCATGATTTCCAACAATCTGGCAAGTTAGGAATGTTTTTTGTACTATTTGATTTGAATTTTTGATGTAAATATTTTGAGAGAAAATAGGTGAGCAGTACAAAGCACGTATGTAGAGTATGGAAAGTTCATTGTGTGTATTTTCAGTATAAATGTATAGTTTGTTTCTATATACATAGTAGGCTTAGTTTAACACCTTTTTTCGCCGGTCCTTATTCCGTCTTTTGGGAAGGAGAGCCTATCCAAATGCTTTTGTTACAGGACCTTCAACGCTAGCTGTTTATGAGGTCAGTAGCCGAGTATTGATGCCGTTTTAGAGAAACTAAATACCTGTTGGCCCTTTCTGCAACAACCCTAAAAATTAGGTTTATTGTAGAAAATGCCAACAGGTATTTAGTTTCTTACCATTGTAACTATTGGCAAGTTCTTTATAGGATTTATTGTAGTGTATTTCTACGCAGATATATATCTGAAAGTTATGCCAACAGATTATGCATATTGATTTGTGGGCATTTTTATTGAATTGCCTTCTTTCTATATATGTTCCTGAGTTATCATTTTTTCTTCTGATTGTTTGCTTGTTGTAGAGAGGATCCGGAGGATATCACCACATTAGCCAAGATTGTTGCTGCTTACTCCAAGATCAACCTGCAGAAAGCCCAGCAGTACCTTTTCAGTATTGTAATGCTTGCTGAATCAATCACTATGTGAGAAATCGGTGGCATTTGTCTGGCTGTCAATTACGATGGAAATTGTTTTTTTTTCCAGATCTGGCCTATTGTGTGCCTTGGCAGGGACTGAGGAATAGCTTTGTGTACTCAAAGCACGTAAAAATCAATCTTGAATATTTCGCCAATCCGAAACACGCTTGAGCTGAAATTTGCTATGTACTGCGAATGAAGAGGTAAGCAGCCGAGGTGCCTATTTAAAAATCCCTTCTTGGCACTTATTTTAGCAGGAGGGCTATGATGTCTCAAATTTGTTTTGAACTTTATGTTTTTCTTCTTTCTATACATGCCAAATCTCATAAATAATCTTAGGAGCAAAGTCTAACAATAACCTTGTAATAGTGTGCGGATATCTTCGTTTTTCATGCCCAACTAAATAAAATTCTTGGAAACGTTTCCTGTTGGACTACTACATGCCAACAATTAGAATATTGCAGTACTGTTTGAAAAAGGGGTTTCGTTTTTTACCTTCTCATGCTTTTAACTTACATGAAACACACAAAACAGCCTGTGCAGAATTATGATCAAGTTAGGTTGATATCAGTTGTAAAAACAAACCATTTGAACCCTACCATAATTTGGATTTCCTTTATGTATGTAGGCGGAGATTGGAGGGTAGCAAAATTTTTAGCCCCGGCTAAATTATTTGGTGTATCTTTCACCTTCAGTTGACTTATTCCCTGGTGAAATACGCAATTTGCCACAGCGTTTGGCAGTCGCTAAGTGGAAATGTGCGAATTTTTCTAAAACTCTGTCGGGAGTTGTCTATCGTAAGCATTTTGAGGTATAGATTGTGCTTTTTTCAGCTTTATAGTGTTCTTGGGTTGTGCTAAAATTTTAGGTGTTTCGTATATGATAGTTATTATAAAATGCAGGAGTGTTACTTAAGCTTTCTGTTGATCAAAAGGGCGCCTTCCTTTGAATTTTGAGGAAGGCAACATCTAATATTGGACCCTTTTTTTCTGCTGTTGAGTGTTATACATTATACTGATTTGAGTACAGTACGAATTCCTAAGTTTTCATGAAAAAGGCACATTCTTTGACCCTGACATGATATATTCCCAAATCTATTTACAACTTCTGCCTCATAATTTTGTTGGTGCTCAAAGCAGTTAGTTCTTCCTACCAGGTATCAAATGTTTTCATTACCAACAAATGCCTCAAGCAGTACTTCAATACGATTGGCTCAAGTTCATGTGTTTGGCACACTGCTAATTTCCGTTGATTGCTTCCTCGTGGTCTGCGAAATACCCAACTGTTAGCTAGACTGACGCCGGTCTGTTCATTGCTGTCCGCAGTGCATTGCTGATGGTGTTGAGTGGACGTCCCTCTCATTTTGTGCACCCACTGAGCGTCGGGTACTTGCAGAAATGATTTCTCATGTGGCGCAGACAATGTAGTATTGTAGTCGCTGCTGGTGGCTCCAAGTACGGGAGCTGCTCGTTCTTTTTGGAGTTCCTTGCGGAGAAAATCTGGTGGAACGCTGTACGCTGGTTCTTCTTGTTGACCATTCATACATTGCCATATCGCTACACGAAGTGCTTCCTCTATTTGGCTGTTCTTTCCACTGCTCCGATGCACATTTGCCATTATGTTATCTGTCTCCTTGCAGTGTTCTCTTCCCTGATTGATTAGTACTTCCCAACAATGATTTTCTCTGCTTGACTTATGCAGCACAGATCAGCTTGCTATTAGTAAATTTCAAAGAACTCTGAAAAAAATTGAAACGATCCATAATACTCATATAAAATACAGTAAGCTATCTCTAACTATTATGTGATTACAACAAAGGAATAAATTTGGACAATAGTCAGTTACATAACATTGCAGCACCAAGTATTTCTTTCCTTGAAAACAAGATCTTCTGAGACCAAGATACTTTCATATAGGATGTCGTGTCGAACAGCATACTTGTGCAAATGGTATGACATCAGGGCATATCCATGGTTACTAGTGCAGCATCCTTGCACTAAGCGAGCCACTTTTAAAAACTTTCCAGAAGTTAGAGACAAATTTTAAGGATGAGAGCATGTTTTTCACTTGATTTTGTCTAAGGGAAGGTTGGTGGTGTAATTTTCATTATCGCAGTTACCAAAAATGATGATGACCATGTCTCCGTAATACATTGCTGAAAGCATGATTGACTTGACAGCTATTATACTATGTTAAAATGCAATGTTGTTTGCCCAGTGGTTCTTCCTTCTGATTCATAGCAAAGGCACTCACTTACAAAGACTATGGACAGATTATTTTAGCCTCAAGTTGCTATCAACTATCGAACGCAGCAAGCTGCCCCTTTATTAACATTCAAAACAATAAGACCCTTAGAAAAACATAAAAAGCTTCCCTTTTTCTGAAAATGGAACGCATGTCCTGCCCTTCTAGAATATGCCCTAATAGAGCTAAAAAATTAAGGTTTGGTTGATTCTGTGCGAGCAAAGCTTGCAATGGTTTTGTCTGTTCTGTTGGTTACTTACACTGTACAGTTTTCCCTACTGAATCCCGACCGATGTTAATCGTTCAAAATTTTGTGTAGGCCAAGTAGAGCAAATGTGCTACTCAAGGTGTTTAAGTGTGCCATGTGATGCCTTTTTTCTTACTAAATCTCTACTATTCTCAATAGTTAGGTTTAGAATTAAAATCTACAACTTGAGTGTCAGTAGCGCATGTTCGAATGGCTAACCTTCGTGTTTCGTGTCACTTACTTTTGAAATCCTGGCAACACAGTTAGAATTTTCTGGATCATTGATTCGAACTATGTAGGGCTGTTCGAAATCTTGTTCTGTTTCTTTTTGGACTCAATCCAGTGCAAAACTCATTGGTGCTTTTTTTCGACATCAGTGCTGAATATTGCAGACAACGTTACTCGTCCTGCTAGAGCCCGCCTGGACAAGCTTAGAAACAGTGCTCAGGCTGTTGATTTGGGCATTTTGCTGCCTCACTAATTTCGAGATTTCATGCCGAGTCATCAGGCAAGGTCTGAATCTACTACTCAAAGAGTTCGAGTTTGCCTCTGAACCATTTGTTTTTAGTGTACCAGAGATCTAAATGTTGATATTGGTTTGGCGTTTCTCACAGCCTGAGCAACGTCTCTGACACTACCATGTTAGAGCTCTGTCTCTATTTCGGTTTAGTCTCTGTTTTGGTCTTCGACATTATTTAAAACCGGAGGGGGGTGGGCGGGTGGTCACTTACATAATGTTAACGACATACAGGCTGCCACTAAGGGTGGGTTGAGTCAAGTAAGATTCGCGAAACATGAGTCTACATTTTGTCTAAAAGAAACTAAATGGTGACAAGAAAGGCACATCTTCGAACTGGAAAGGCAATTTTCACCAGGACACGCTTAAAATTGTCCCGAATTTTACCTGTGACGCTGAGCTTTCTGGCATAAAAGCCAGTCAGTACTTCACAATGCTTCATTAAATGTGGGTCGATTTCACTTTGGGGTTCACAGGGCCCCCATCACTTTACCAGTTGAGTACCCTCCCCCTCCCCCTCCTCTGCCTCTATTTGGGAGTTGTGAATTCATTTTTGGGATCATTGAATTGTTGTGCTGATATACGTAGAAGTTTCATGAATTTCTAGCTCTTTTTATCACCATGAAGAAAGCATTGAATCAAACTGCTAACTCCAACTTATGCTCTGCAATTTGAATGCAAGCTGATTTTACCTGGCTGCTTCTGGCATGGTTTGAATCTAACGGAAGGCAGAATGTCAGGGGCTGGAGTACCTAATAATATCAGCTTACCGAAAGTAGGTAGAAATACAATTCTATAGCTGTGTTTACCACCGTGCATCGTTCGCATTGCCTCAGCAGCCATCATCAAGCTTGTAATTTTCATGCACATCTGTAGTGAGAGCAGATGTTTGCTAATAAAGTCTACCATTTAGAAAGCTCTTCATTTAACCTGTAACTGATGAGTATTTCGTCCTTTTCAATGCAGTATACAGATGTTTTGGAAAATAGATTAAGAGTTTCAGAGAGTTGGAAATGATTCAATTAGTGGTGGGTAGCTGATACGCTTCTTGTTGCGGTCTTTAGACTATGGTTATGATATATTATTTTGTGAGGCTTGTTTGCAAAATATGGCTACGGATTGTGAACAATGTTGCAGGCTTTCAGTTTTGCTTGAGGTTTTTTTTCTGTGATTATTTCGGATCACCTTCATGTCCATGGTAGTGTAAACTCTCTCTATTCCACCATGATCACAAGATGAGTATGAGAGCCTCTCCGTCACAAGTGTGTGTGTTTTGTGTTGTACACACATTGCACGAGATTCCGACTTTCCCAACCTCTTCTCATGATTTTGGAAAAGGTGGTGACTTCCCGAAAAAGTAGATCTATGTGGCAGGTGAAATAAATTGCATATATTACGATATTTATTATACCAACCTATATTTACTAATTGTTTTATAAAATACCGGCTGTTGCTGGAGGGACATGTTATTGCCGTGCTGGCAAGCTGAGCTTGCTGCATGGCTTATTATTGTCGATCCTGTGCATGAGATATCTTTTGTTTTCTGGTATGGGGGAGCTGCGGAAAATGTAAATTTTAATCAAATGAACGCTAATAATTGGTGGAATTCGATTACTTGTTGCATGGTGGACAGTGAATATTCATTGTAAACACCGAATGGCTTCAAATCAGGGTTATATCCTTGTACTCTGGATAACTGCAATGTAAATACAATAGATGTAAATGTATTGATGGAGAGGATGAGTTAAGCTTTTTTGCCTGAATTGCAGATGCCACTTGAAGGTATATACATTGCCTCTTTATTTTCATATAGTGAAAAATACTTACAAACAGCTTTGTTTTCAGAGAGAAACTGGAAAACATAATGATACTGTTTTGCATCTAAATCGTTCATGGTTATCGTAGTGTTAGTGATTACTGGGTTTAGCATTTTATGAAAAGGTGCTGTTTTATGGTGGAATTTGCGCAATTTCTAAAAAATTTTCAGAAAGCACGATGATTTGTAAAGTTCATTTTGTATCTTGTGCAACACCAACTACGTCAGCCTCTTTCAATACCTCATTACTCAATTTCGATTGACTTTACCTTGTTTTGTCAGGCTGTATGAGTATGCGCGTAATGTGTGCTGTTTATTTTATTCCTTTATCCAAAGATAAATTACTATTCCATAAATTCAACAGATGCTCCTAAAACCTGTAGAAAAAGACGTTTTCTCACCGATGCAAGTTGTCCTAAGCATCTCTTAAAGATGCGCTTTGTACTGCAGTATACTATCTGATCGCTTGAATAGGAAACAATCTTAGTGCTTCTTATGCCATTTCTGCTAAATCTGCAATGCTGATCTATTAAGCATCTTCTGAGTATTGATTTACTTGCATCAGTTCTTATGAGGGTGCTTGTTCTTGTTGTTTCTTATGTAGCTTATCCTTGCCTTAGTTTGTTCATGCCATTTTGCCGGTATAGTTTTTGTTTGTAAGATCTGAACCAACTTGCATCTGAAGATTAGATTTATAGAAGGACTTTGGTGGGGTGCCTGTTGCTGGGTTTGAAGTGTTATGCTTACTAAGTTCTCTTCTCACTGTTATGATGCATTTAACAGAGAAATTAGGTCTATGAGAAAACTCACTGTGAATATTTAAAGACTTTTTTAGCAGAAAAGTATTCTGCCATGCCTTACAGTAAGTTACACACTTCCGATGCATGTGCAATCTGTCAAGAGAGACATTGGCAGAAAGGTTCTAAAGATCAAGAGGCGTTGTTTACTTTTGCTTCTTTATAAATTTGACAAGGCACTCAATGTCATTATATGATGAGGTGGTGGAGTTGGGAGATTAAGAAAGTTTAGCTTAGTGAGGATCCTCCTTTTCTGCCTGATAATCTTGCTGAGCTTCATGTCTGTGTGGGATGTATGCATGAACTTCGATATGTATGGACATTTTTTACGAGAACCACTAAAAGTGAGCTGAGGTTGGCTGTTCTTAGTAAATTTTCCACTTTTCAGCCTCATATTGAACCTATGTGTGTTCTTATATCAACCTATCACAAAATCTACACGTAAAGGTTCAGTGCATATGTTTATCAGGTGGGACCAAAACATTGCCTGGTTTATAGCCTTGGTCACCCATGTGCATGGAATCTACTCAGCAGCAAATTGCATGCTGAATTGGCTGCTATTTGGAAATTTGTGTTGTACGGAATGGCCAGGCAAATTGTCCGTAAAATTTTCAATCAAACAGATAAATTGAAATCACTGTTGTCTGCAGTTGGACCTGGTGCAGTAGGTGATATCGTATGCAGAGGGGTCGACTCCCCCTTCTTGATCAATTCCCTTTTTGGCTTTCCTTCCCTTTTTAAAACTTGGCAACCCCTCCCCCCATCCCGGTGCGTACACATTGACCGCTGCATATTAACATGAGCACACAAACTGTTTCACGCATGCATGCATGCAACTTCGTACTTGAAAGCAGCGTTTTTCCTGAAGAATACAGTATTTCCTAGTGGAGGATGTAATATAATGAAGATATTAATTGAGACACAGTTTAGAGCAATTCTTAGTGTGTTTCATGCAGGAACTAAACAAATGATAAATTATGCCATATCATAACATTGATCTGGTGATAGTCTTATGAACAAAATCTATCACGAGCTAGCGCTGCCAGCAACCATTTCTTTAGCAATAATTCCCACTCTTGTCACCCAATCCCTCCCCCTTTGCCGATACCCCCTTTATTTTAATTTATTTTAATTATGACGCGTCAAGGTAAGGGATTGAGAAGTGATGTAAAAGCCAGGATTGGAAATCTACCGAGTCGTCGCTTACTGGTTTTTCCTCCTAGTGACTTGCACTTTTGAAAATCTACTGCTTCTTCATGTACTGGTTTGTCCTCCTAGTAACTTTCTAAGGCGCTAGCTGTTTCATGGACATACTTGTTTACTGCATTTAAAGGGGCAGGATCAGATAGAATCCCTGAGATGGAAATTTTTGAGGTTGTGTAGTACACAAAAAAACATCTTAAGTAAGAATCTTTGAAATTAGGAATGTTAGAATTATTTGTGCATAGTATCCATATTGCCACCAAGGCTCTGCAATTCTAAAGTATTTCGGCTATGTACTACCCAAAAAAAGATATCTTCATTTCAATTTTCAATTCTGGAATTTCAGTATCCGCCAGATATTTAGATACCGACTAAACCTGTATAATTTCAAATTGCTAAAAAGCATGAAAGCTATATGAATATTGAGTTATAAGTGCATGCAGCCATTGTGCTTCTTTTTATGTTGAATACTTTAGTTCAAAATATTAATTTTGAGATGCCTATCAGATCCTGTTCCTTTAAAGTAGTTACTGTATATGATATATGCAGGATGATCATTAGAAAATGTTCATAGGTAGGTTTTCAGGTCTTCAATATTATTAGTGAGATTACGAAATTAAAATCTATGACGCGAAAGCTATTTTTCAGTGTTCAAATGGCTAACATTTGCGTCGTGGATCAAACTAGGTTGCGAAAAACTCTACGTCGCAGTTTGTTTACTTGGGGATATCTAGTGGCACAGTTCAAATTTTCTGGCTCATTGTTTCGAACAAAGAGCCGTTCAAAATCTCGTTTTTTTTTGTTTTGAACTCAATCCAGTGTAAAAATCATTTTCAAAAAGTATACCACCTGAGCAAGCTTAGAAGCAGCATGACAACAGTGTTTGCGTCATAGATTTTGGCATTTCGCAAACTCTGTATTAGCTAATCATAGGCTTCAAATGTGAATTCTGAAAGGCAATTATTTTGAAGGTACATGCGAGACATAACAAAAGAAAAAATTGACAGACGTACATCATCCAGTTCGTATAATCGACAATAGGCAAGTCTTGTTTGCGAAAAATCTTTCGAACATGGAGTACTTGCAGTAGGTGACAGTGTTAGCTTGATCGCTTCCCGTGAAGACACACAGCGTGCTTTTAAGCTCTAATAAGAGGCTATGTCATTTGCTCTAGTGTTGTGAAATTAATTATTCATCTGGCGTTGGACACTGAAAAATTTTTAGTAATTAAGAAATACTTCGTTTCGTATGATTCTAATAGGATCATGTGCGCCTCAAGATGAAATGATGACAAACTGTTTTGGGATGTATGAGTGTGATATAACAGTGCTTTATTGTTCTCAATGTTACAAGCCTGAAACCCTTTCTTGGCAGTGTTATAACAATATAGAAGGATGCACTTAAAACTGTAGCCTCAAAATTTGTTACGCCTTACAGATTTTGTGAAGTTCGTCTGTTCTTCAAGCAGACTTCATTCCTTATCTATCTTGAAGCACACTGTTCCCTGTACTTCGAAATGGTTGGTTTATAGTACTGCATACTCGCGCCAATAAATGTAGCCTTGTGTATTTTGAGTATGTACCTAGCAAAGTCGCACAGAATTTCAGAAAAAGCTTTTCAAATTTTTACGACGGTTGCTTGTTCAGCTCGAATTAGTTTGAAATTTTATGCTCTTTCTGATGGGCCCTAAATCAGCTGCTGGGTGTAGCGCACACGCTCTTATCGTTCTCTGAGAATGCAACAGGTGTATGCAACTTTATCTCTGAGAATGAGTTTGTATAGTCAACAACTGAACACTTTTGCTGTTCAATCGCAGCTTTTCTATCAGATCAACAAGTTAGAAGTTTGGTGTGTGAGATGACAGTGCATTTTGTAGTACGTAGCAATGCTTACCCAAATTCTGATAATCGGTTCCTTTAATTCAAATGGGACTACGGCTTCACAAAATAATTCTTATTTGTTTTTATTAGTTTTTGTTAGGGGGAGGGAACTCTTATAGATGCCAGATTTAAGCAAGCAGATTGTTGGCGAAGGCACCTACATACCTTTCAAACTGTAAACAAAATTTACTGGGCAAGGTTTTATGGAGTTTTTGGGGTTGTGTGTCTAAGGCGATAAAAGTTATGCGGCTTTTGTGGAAAGTATGTGAAAGTGTCCCTAAGTTTCCTATACAAAACGCTCAAAAATTAAATTCTCCATAATTTCTTCTCCACTTAACCAAGTGCCAGCTGGACGTTGGTGATAGGAATTTAATCTAATATTTTGATTAAGTGTTGTGATGTTATGTAACGCCATTTTGACAATTTTTGCATAATTTATGCAGTCAGAATCACTAATTGCTGATGAGCAAATAATGACAGATTTTGTCTGAGGAGTATGGTTCCACCATAAAAATATAAGATGTCATCAGAAAAATGCTGCTGTCAGCCGATCGCGTCATGAGGCAAAGCTTAGTATTTTTTGTAAAGTACATTATGCAGAAAGGACTAACATCTTAGGCATGGCTTGTGTTAGTGCTACATGTGCAGGGGTTGTCTGACTCCTAAAAAAGCGGGGTTGTTATAGGGGGCTTTGTGGATTTCGTTGATCTTTGCATTATTATTGTTGCATATACGATTCCTTAACTCAGTTGATCACAGATATAGCAATGACTTGCCGCCGTTCAAAGCAAGTAAGAAAAAGATCAACGTCGACGCACTTGAAATGGTTGACATGATTGGCAGCTTCCGCTTTTCAAAGAAAGGTGCACCTACTGTAAATCAAACGAAGGAAAAGACAACTGTGGAAGCAAGGTAGGATGTTGCTTACACATGCTGAACAGAAATCAGAATGCTGGAAAATCTGCTATTATAGGGTGTGCAGAATTATTCCATGTACGACTATCGTGCTGTTGTACAGTTGTACTGTTATCTCGTATCTCATTATACGTATCTCTGAAAGTGACGCACTCATAATCCACAAGGGTGTTGAACACACCACACCTGAAAACATGACTAAAGCATAAGTAGCGTTCGACCTTCGTTGTGCATAAAACAATATTGCTGTTTTGAAAAAAGGTACTGCAGTGCGGGCACCCCTAATGAGACTTCCAGCTTGGATACCTATTTAGGAGAAAGCTTTAGAGGACCGCAGAGTTGCCTCAAGGCAACGCGGAAATATGACTAGCATTGTTCTTCTAATGGTGTGTCGACTAAACTGAGATAAATCTTAGCTAAGCATGCAAACTAATTACAGCTATTGAGACCATTTAATGTTAGTTATTTTGAGCGAAACATGCAGGTAAGGGGATTCACCCTTTTCAGTGCAACCACTCGTTAGCCATGATTTAGTCTTACTTCACTAGATTGTAAAAACAATCACGTTTGCCATTTCTGACTCATTATAGCCATATTTTAGTCTGTTGTCAGTGCGGCGAGTTTCTAATCAGAAAGTGGAACCAGTAAAATTGTAATGCTTCTCAGTGAAAAATTTCATTCAAATATGAAGGATTAAATAGATCTGACCTGCTATCCGCAAGTATGGAATCCTTCCTGAAAGTTCCAACACGTTTCATATCAAAAGTGATTCCCCTGCAATTCGTATTGGCTTAAACTGATACGAAAACTATCTGATATGAAGTGGAATAGTTGTTTTCAGTTTTGTTATATATTAGTTTTTAGTTACGACCTACGTTTATAGTTTCACTACTGTATCAGTGATCTCTTCTGCCAATTTTTCTGATGCACCCTTTTCTTTCCAAGCAGATTAATTGCTGATGGTCGTTTCTCTGGAACAATTCCGTGTTCAAAATAGCACTTATAAAACTCGATTTTTGACTGTCAGAACTATTTGATTTTACAATTGAAGACCATCTGCTCCAATAAGCCAATGTTTCTGATTCACAAACTTTCTTTTCTGATTCTTCCTTTATTCTTTGCTGGGACAAGGAAGCGAGTTGCAGTGCAGTCATGATAAAGTTCAAAAAATTAAAATTCTGCTGAAGGAGTTGATTTGGTTTGACCCAGGTCTTTTTCTGATGTTTTCTACAACGTATTAAGGCTTTAAGAATCAGCTGTATGTAATGAACAGCTTAGAAGTTTCCACTTGACTCCCTGAGAAGCTGAAGTAAGTATTGTTCTCTTCTTTAGTCTAGGCTATTACAATCCAGCTATTGACAACTAAAAATCAAACTTTCCACAGCAGCAGATCACACTAACATTAAGTGTTTTTCAGCGGAAATAAGTTCATTATTGGAGGAATACAGAATTAGCAGTGGACGTAGTCAAGCTGGATACAACAACAGCAATTGTTTTGCTCACACGCCCTTCTTTGAACTGTGCATTCATCATACATTCCTGTCGATCATGTTTTATCACTGACCACGTGCAACCATGCAAGTGGATCTATTGTTGCTTAATTGCGCTCACATAAACTCTACAAACAAGTCAATAGGAGCATACGTAATCCAATTATGTATTGCTAAACAACATTTGGTGACAAAAGTGAACGCTT
>JAOBRC010413012.1:0-12285 GCA_027575255.1 Scolionema suvaense
AGCGTGGCTATAACGTGATCAACACTGAATAGGGGGAAGGGGGGACAAAGTCTCATAATTTTTTTGGAAGATTGTAGTTACAAATATATCACAAGGAGCCCGACAAGATGCCTACCGGCTACCGTGCACTTAGCTGCATCATGGATGTACATCCATGGCTGCATGATGAGCAGCTGAGATGGCGGTATGCGGTTCACGCTCTTCCATGACAATCAGATAAACTATTGATATCAAGCACAAAAGATTTATTGACGTTCCCATACGCTATTATGGTGACAGTTTGAATTGTGGCGGGGAACAGAGAGAAGAAGCCAGTAATGGCTGCCGAAGGTCAGGCTGGCTGACTGAGAGGAAATTATGACCTTCCAGATTTCGTACGACCAGGGTGTGTTATAGGAAATAGAACTCATCATTGATCATAGAACCGCTGTTTAATTCGACCTAGGATCACTTAGCTTTGGGTCGGAGTTTTCCTTGAAATCTTCTATCATTTCCGATGTTGGGCGCCCAGAGTTAAAAACCAAGAAGATAGATCATTACTTAAGTCTTTTATAATTTCCGAAGGTGGGCTCCCACTGCTCAAAACTTAAGAGGAGAGATGAACACTGATGCCCTTAAATATTTCCAAAGGTTTGCACCCACTGTGCATCAGCATAATTGTAAAAGAATTGCCCTTCTTACCCTAATAGCACTTGCAATCCTGATGTTGGCACTGTGGCATTGTCCCTCAGCCTTACACACAGTATATAATTCATCCGCTAAAAAACATCACTTCAAAAAATGCACAGACAAACTGAGTACCAATAAGTGACAGAGTAGTACCTTGGCTGGTATTTTATGATAGCATCCATTCACTTTGGCATTGACTCCATTGTCCGATCAATTATTTGTTGAGAAATCCAACAAAGTCCTCTTGTAACGCAGCTGAAATTCATGCAGACTCTCTTGTGTGATCTTGTTCTGCATCGCATCTCTTTTCAACATTTTCCCCACAAGGTGGAAAACATTCTCTATCGGATTACAGTCTGGGGATCGAGCTGGGATGGGAAACACCCATGCTTTTGCACTGCCCAAAGCCTGTCGAGAAATAGCACTATTTTGGGACGGGCAGCCATCTTGCAAGAAAACACGGTTATGAGCATTGGATGAGTGATCAAGTGGATCCGGAAAGTGCTTGTCGATAATACCAGCAAACCTGTCCTTATTGATCTTGCCTGAATATGGTATAGCTGCAACAAAGCCTTTCCCGTGTGCAATAACTACCATGAATTTTACCATCTTTCCAGCGACGCATTCTTTCTTGCCCTTCGCTGTACAATCAATCTTAAGGACTTCCCCAATTTTCCTCCATGTCCATGTTCGCAATATGGTGGCATGATTGCTGGGGTTGCGCTTTTGAACTCAGCCCGTGCCATCCAGATAGAAGGATATTCCAGACTGCCAAAAGCGACTTGGAAAGCGCTTACATCGCCTTGCAAACTTCAAACGTGCCACCAAGTCTTCCTTGGTCAACAGGCCCTACTTCCTGCATTGTAAGTATCTATAGCCATGCCTGTTCAGGCATCTGCACAGTGTTAGACTACTGACAGCTGCGTTTTGCAGCCCATTTTCTTCTTGAACATGCTGTGAGGAAAAGTCATTGTGCTGCTCACGCAGTCTTTTCAGCACAGAGACCACCCTCCTCTCCTCCCGCCGTGACAACTTCTTGGGGCGTTCCTTGTTGCTCTTTCTCTGGTCAGGTGTCTCATCAAAGACATGCTTCTTGGCATGCCGTAAAATAGACCTCCTTGAGTAAGGTGGAAATCCCCTTTCTCGCAGTTTGCGCACAAGAGCCTCCCCACTAAGCCCTAAATCGTGATACAGGAAGCGCAAGTTGATTGATGCTGTCATAGGTGTAGGTTTGTACGTAGCCATGATGCCAGATTGTTTGTCTACATATGTTCATAATACAGTATTCAAAGTTATCCCGTCCAAAAACAGCCCGTCCAAAAACAGTCCTATTGCTAGACAGGGTTTGATCAGAGCGAACGCATGGGTGTTTCCCATCCCAGCTCGATCCCCAGACTGTAATCCGATGGAGAATGTTTTCCACCGTGTGGGGAAAAAGTTGAAAAGAGATGCGATGCAGAACAAGATCACGCAGGAGAGCCTGCATGAATTTGAGGAGCGCTGCAAGAGGACTTTGCTGGGTTTCTCGACGCCTATAATTGATCGGACAATAGAGTCCATTCCAAAGCTAATGAATGTTATCATTCATAATCAGGGTCCGAGAATCAAGTACTAGTCAAGGTACTGCTTTGTCGCTCAGTTTGTCTGTGCATTTTTTGAAGTGATGCTTTTCAGCAGATAAATTATATACCTTGTGTAGGACTGAGGGACAATGCCACAGTGCCAAAATCAGGATTGCAAGCATTATTAGGGTCAGAAGTGCAACTCTTTTACCATTGCACGGATGCACGGTGGGTGCTAACCTTTCGAAATATTTAAGGGTATCAGTATTGATCTTTCCTCGTACTGTTTGAATAGTGGGCCCCCACCATCGAAATTATAAAAGACTTAAATTATGATCTATCTACTTAGTTTTTAATGGTGGGCTATCGTTGATTTTTTGGTTTCAATAGGCCAGTAGCAGTAGATGGAATTGAACACACAGGGCCACAGACTTGTCTTATCTTAGGTTAAGGTAACTTGCGTACGGACTGGCTATATATAGATGAGGTCTAAAGCCGCAATAAAATGCAATCGCTTGCTTGAAAACCCGAACAGCAAAAACCTTCTCAGGGTATTAAGTCATCAAACCTGAATAGGTCGCTATAATTTTAGCACTAATAAGGAGACAAAGCTATACCGTGATATTGCTTCGACATCTTTTCCTCAGTATATGACACAGACACAAAGCATGAGGCAGGGTAGTCTGCCTGCATATGTGCGTGTTCGTGTATCAACCATATATCTTTGCTGATCTTTGCTTCTTCCTTTGCTCTTTGGAGCACGTGGTCGTTGCTTATAGTTTTATATGATTATGGGCAGTTGTTGCCACTTGCGAATAGTGTTGTCGTATGCCAATGGAAATAATTTGGTTCTGACATGGTGATGTTTACGATGTTGTACAGTCGTACAGCTGCAAAAGTCTACTTTATTGTAGTTATTCGTGGAGTACGAGTTTTTGGTAGCTTGAAAGAAATGTTTTGCTTTTGTTGGTGGGGAGTGCAGCTGTTCAAGACAATGCACTTGCACTTGTTGTGCCTCTTGTTTCTCCAGGACTGACTTTGTTATCATGCATATGTTCTCTGCTTTCATATTATAGCTGCCTAGTTGTACAATGACTTTGGCACTGCATATATTCTTGTTACAAAGCCATGCTGCAGAAGTTTTGGAACACAATCTTCACAAATATATATTGGCTCTTGGATCACCGTCCAACGTTTTACAATTGTGAAAAGACTACAAATGGGAGGGACTTGAAGTAAAGTTTTTCTGGAAGACCGATAAATTTTGGGAAAAGTAGACAAAAACCGGGCCCTTGTAGAAAAATAGGCATCCAAAAAACCATTCGGGTGGGGGTTGGGGTGGTGGTTGACCCACGCCCCCAGTGAATGTAGGGTTAATAATGAATCAAAAGTGCTCTTGAGACCAATTGTAGCGCTGTTGCACCCTTTCATGCTCTTCGTAGAGACCGTAAGTCCATAGTAGATGGTTCCGTATGTCCACCTACGAAGTCCGTCTGCGGAGCTATAATGGCATATAATAGAATATTTTCCTATGCTCTGAGTATGGTCCTCCCTTCTTTTTGGATGAGAGACCCTGACATTTGCTTGAACACTGACGACATGTCAGCTGATTTTCAAAGAGTTAACTCTTAGGACATCGTGTTGAAGATTGTACTCTAAATAGGCTTCCTACCCGAGCCTACATATTCCCTTTAATATTGGGATCTGTGCATGGGCCGGATCATAATGAGTTAGGTTTATAGTTGGCTCTGCTGAGACAGAAGAAGAGCTAGAACTTAAGCCAGTTTTATTCTAAGTGCAACAAAAGTCGAGGACAAGCCCCCACCTCCACCGTATGTGCTAACAGGATATGCTGTGGATGAATCAGACGACAGTAGGTACAAGCCGTGGCTTAACCCTTTGAGCCCGAATGACGCCTTTTCGCTTTCCGAATATAGGGTCACCTTGGACTCACCCGTTGAAATTGAGAGGTCAAAATTCAGGGCTTTTTTTAAAGAACAGACATTTATGCATCGAATGGTACCACGTTTGGTACTCTAGATACAATGGTTCAAGAGTTATGACCTTTTAAACTTCAAGAAACTTGCAAAGCCCCATTGTGAGTTTATTGTACTCCTAAAACATTGTTTTAAAGAGAACCCCAGGAAATTTTGAAGTTTCCCTAAAGCAACATGAAAATAATGTAGAAACGGAATATTCGGTCATTTTATCAATTCCTACGAATTTCAGGAGCATTTCTATGTTCAGCTTTGCACCCTCGCTAAAAGTTGTGACGTACATTCGTGGCATGAACATCCATTGAGTATGAAAGTAATTAACTGGATAATTGATTCTATCGCGCTTCCGCTATAGTCGCTGTTATGTGTACAGAGAAACAACCAGCTAGGTTGGAGGTCAAGTCAAGAGTGTCTTAGACAACTTGTGTCACACCTCACATGGCTCAACTCAATGCAGTTAATTCTAATGACACACAGATGACAGGTGACAAAGGACATGTAGCATTAGATACAGCACAGAGGTCAAGGCACAAACAGGATACATAGGGCAGGACAAGATGGTAGACTGAGTGGTGATGGAAGACAGGACTATGTTGATACACTACATAACATGAAAGCATAACATATATAACAGTCGCTACTGGCGTCATGCTAATTACGGTCTTTGATCTGCAGTCGTGTTCAGTGACGTAAGAGTGTGGTTTGTCTCCGCTGCTTTGATGAATTCCTAGTTGAAAAAAGAGCAATTTTCTCGAGAACAAATTATTAATGAGTAGAAACGTTTCTGCCTGTTTGCCTATTTTTCTATGCTTACTTACATGAGATTAAGATGTATATTTACCTCGGGTTCCCCTTAAAGCACAGTGAAGGGGTCACACTGGTGCTTATCATTAGCTATATCTGCTATAAACTTTCGTTGTTATCGCAACATAGCATATAGTGTGACCGCCTGTAAAATAAAGCAGATCTGTCATAGCGTGCCTAGAGGCTGACTTTATCGCTGTTTTATCTGCTATAGCTCTCCTAAATGAAATGAAGCGTCTCCTGATGAGCAGTAACTAATGATAACGTAGAAAGGACTAGTGTGAATTAAGGTATCTCAGTAACGGCGCTTGGGTAGTTGTGATGAAGAGGCTTTTATTTCTGCCTCTTTTGATATCGCTGATGCCTGCTTTAGGTAAAGCAGGCAGGGGAAAGCCCTTTGCAGTTTGCCATATTTTGTAGCAGCAGTGATCCCTTCGTTTACACTAATAATTTTCGGCGATGAAAACCGAAACCAGTTTACAGTCCCATTTACAAAATGGGCAGGATTTGTGGTCAGCGCATTGCTTCGCACAGCTTTGAATCCTTAGCGAGCGAAACGGATCTCAACCAGTATTGTAGGACCGGGGGTCACTTAACGTATATGGCATACGGGGTCGGGCGGCCACTAAAATTTGGTGCGACTCAGGAAAATTCCCTACACATGAGTCTATTACCTTAAAACCAACAACGAAGGCGTTTTTTATTAGTAGAAGCCATTTTCGGCAATTTACACTCATAATTTACCAAAATTTTGGCAAACACTTATCGACACAAACCGTGTCTGACGAGCGACGTACTTCACGACATACTTACTCCAGATGAATCACGCATAAGGTCGACAATCGGTAACACGTGAGCAGGTCTTCAGAGCACATCTCGTTTTCTCCAGAGAGGAGACTTTCTCCAAGAGATAGAGAGAGAGAGAGAGAGCGGTAGATGAGGAACAAGAAAGTTCTAGCTAGAGCCTGGAAGGGCATGGTAGAAAACTGTGATCTATGTTTGAACAAAGGTGTACCATTTTGCTGCTGAATGGTGAGTTTTAGCAAAGTGACGTGAAATCTCATTGGAAGGGTTCTTGGATGCAAGGTAACTTAACTTTGTCTGCGATGCTGAGATATTAGAAACTGTTTCACAAGGATCTTCTATTAGCTGGCAACCTCCTGTATTTGTTTGGTAAATTATTTGTTCGGACCCTGGTCAAAAGAACTGAACAGGGTAAGAACGTTTTTAGCCAGCAACTGCATGACCAGCTTACTTAGCTATTTCGTCTTAAAGAATTGCTCCCTTCCGTATTATTTTGCATAACTATGAAGCAGACAAAACTAACTAGATAATACAATAAAGCCGACCGACAGTAAATATTTTCATTGCACTATTCATGATATGGATTTGAAATTTTTTCAATCTGCTCCTGAACACTATATTGTACGAGGTAAATTTATCCCCCGGTCAAAGTTTTCAATTTTGTCGCTAAACCATAACCGCTAAAGAGCTGCCACTTTGGGGATTTTATTAGAATTATAATACAGACGACCTGGCCTAATGTCAACGTTACACCTACTGTTGTTCACCGATGGCAAAGTTTGCCTACCTTGTATAGTAGGCCTATGAGTGTCACTGAGAAGTTTGGTGATAATACCATGCTTTAGCAGATTAGTGAGAAAGTTAGAATTTGTAATACGGGTGATGAATGCCTGCTGAATTCCAACACTGAATGGGTCCAATTCAATCAACTGCGCTTGAGTGTCGTGGACACAACAACAACAGTAACAGAAAAGGTGTTTGTCCTAAACTTTATCCTCTCGTACCCCTATGACATCTAACACCTGTGGCGTACTGATAAACACCTCTCAGTGGTACCCATACTATAGTCAGGCGAGACACTGCCATGTGCTTCCTGTGCGTGTTTTGACAGTGGAGAAGAACAAACTTTCCTCCACAACATCTGAATGCACAATGCATTTTAGGTTCTCTAAGTTTTCTCTGTGCTGCTCCGTCGTTCTTTTCTCGCTTCCAAACTCAGAGGGAGTGGACCTAATGCCACGCAAAAAAGTTCGCCTGCGACATTGATGAGGTCTCAAATGCTAAACATGCATGTTTGCCAATGTTTGGCTTATTGGTGTAGTCTCAGTGCGTTTAAAGAGCATTGACTGTAGATGGACTCGTTTTCCTTCAACAATCTATTTTTCCGCACGCCAAGTTATTTTGACCATAGTGTAGCCTTACCAATATGCTGCTTACTGCCATGCCGGCAAGCTCAAGCAAGGTGCATGGCTTATAGTCTGGAGTGAGCGTACGATGGCATTTTGGCTTTTAATGTCAAAAGCGGGAAATAATGGCATACCTGTTGCTTGAAAAATTTATATCACACATGACATTGCTTTCACCACTGCAACATAAATTTACGATTGGCCATCTCGTAGATAGGAGGACTACTTGCAAAGCACACCAGCATAGCTGATCTCCTGATCATTGTTGCTATATTGCATTAGATCGCCTTTTGTTACTACAACCTTGGTCAAAATATATTCGCCAATGGACAATTTTAGGTAAAGTAAAATAATAACTCAGTGTTATTTGTCATCCTCCCCCCGCCCTTGAGGAAGAAAGTCAATGTTTTCGGGCAGTAAAAGGAACTTGTCGTCGTTGCGGAGTTCAAATGTGATTTCAGCTCTTAAACAACATTGACAATGGGGGTGGGAGGGGGAGGGATAATAGAAGGTAGGGAACCATGGAGGGTGCATACAAGGTCAGTAGAGAAGCACAGAGTTTTAGAAGCGATCTGACGACGTTTCTCTAGACGCTATTTAAAAGTGAATACTGATTGCATAGAGTGGACAACTGGAACACCACGGTAAAAGACATTTTGGATTTGTAGTCTTTCAGTCTTGTTTGCCCAAGGTGAGCATAACACATAGTGAAAGCTACTCCTACTGTATAGTTCAACACAAAGCTGGGAGATCTGATGCCTTCATAGCAGCGGCTCTCAAACACCATAACACTGGCATAAGAATGAAGGAAATACGACTTCACTATGAAGAAGACTGATTATTCTATGCATATTTTACAAACATACAAATACCAAGAATAAATTCCATATAAAATCTCTATGAACAAAATATGAATACATAAATTCTACAATAGCAGTAAAAGACGCCACATTGAAATTTTTTCTAACAAAGCATTCACGATACAAACAACGCACAAAGAATATAGCTTTTTTTTTGCGTAACAAGAACATAAATTTTGTGTGAGACTTAACAGAATAGAATATTTTATTGCTGTTTTTTTCCCTTGATAGAGTTTGGCAGCGCATTTCGTTGGAAGCAGAAAATACTGACTTTCCGTGATTAGCACCTACGTTTTTGGAGAATCGTGCTTAGAACTCTTAGACTTAGTAATGTTTGAAAAATTAACCTGTTAATTTTTTGCCATTCTGGCAAACTTCAACAGGTTGTAACTTCTAAACCACTACAACCCCAACCCTGGACAAAACACGGTAAAAAAACTGCATCAAGAATACCCTTTATCTTTGGCAAAATATTTTTGACTCCTTTCTCCAATATGTGATGTTGGCTTATAATTTGTACAAAAGGATAACTTGCACACCTTCGTGAGGCACTATAGTTCAAGGATTTTTTATTGTCTTAGAAGTGGTGGGTAGCATTATTGACTTCAAGATGGGGCTTCATATAGTGCAAAATGAGAAAGTAGGTGTCACAATTCTGTGTGGGAAGGGAGGGGGGGGTGACTGCTCTTTAAATAGGGTAGCGTGTTATAAGTCCGGGGTTGTAGAGCCACAAGCTAAAAATCAATCAACGCAGAATTTTCTGTTCTTACACAAAGATCTGAATTTTCTCTTTTAGATGCAGCTTTTCACAAATCGTCACCATGCAATGCATTGTGGGATGGCTAGGTGGTACATACAAAAATGTCACAGGAACAAAAAACAAATCATTTAAATTGATATCAATTTTACTGTCAGAAGGTAATTAAGTCTGCTCTTGAAGTCAAAGTGAGCACCATCGGGGATGGCAACAAAGA
The DNA here is from genome assembly GCA_027575255.1 of Scolionema suvaense. Lineage (NCBI taxonomy): Eukaryota > Metazoa > Cnidaria > Hydrozoa > Limnomedusae > Olindiidae > Scolionema > Scolionema suvaense. The sequence continues at coordinate 9,077 of JAOBRC010413012.1, forward strand.
TAATTGCCCCCAACGCATCCCCCAAGCATTGCATGATAACGACTTGCAAGAAGGTCTATTTCAGCCATTGGCTTGCCTAACTGTATAGATGCATATGAGCATCATCTCGGCTCTAAAAGTTAATGCGTTTATACTAAACCTTGCATAATTTTAATCATCGCGTAGGGTCTTTGCATCAGAGCGGAATTTGCTATTCAGCTGATTACTACAATCGCCATGCTGGCAAACTCAGCTTGTAGCATTTCTTATTGTCTATTTTCTGCGTAAGATATCCTGTGTTGTTTTGCACGGGGGAGATGCAGAAAACGTAAATTTCAATCAAATCGACAATGCTTGGTGGAATTCAAGTGGTCTTTTTGAAAACTGCTAATCTGATTAGTCGTTGCATGGCGGTGAATATTCACTATATCCATGTGTTCTGTAGTGCTGTCATGTAGCTACAATGTATTCATGCATAGGTGATCAGTTTTCTGCCCGAATTGAAGATGCGAGCATGGCAATATCATTCTCCGCAAACGCATATTAACCAGACTAGATGCATTGTCAGCATGATTTGTGCATGCTCACCTAATCAGTGAACTCTACCTTATAAGTTATGTATCATATCTTGTATGTGTCAGCACTTGCATAATTAGTTAACAGTAGCACATGGAGAACTAGCGGGACAGCAAAACAAGCTCACTACCTTATCGGGCGAAACTTTGTCGGGCGAAATTTTCGTCGGGCGAAATTTTCGTCACCGAGCCAAAAATTCGTCCCTTTCGCCCGACGAATAATTTGAAAACCAAGTACGTCTCTTTTATGTGCAAAATTAACGATGGGCGAAATTTTTCGTCTGGCGAAATTTTCGTCACGTAGCCAAAAATTCGTCACTTTCGCCCGACAAAGTTTCGCCCGATAAGGCATACGATCTCCCAGTCACTGGATCGTGTGCTTAAACTGTTAATTAATGCATTCGTGACGCCACCAGCACACCGATGAAAAAAAGCATGAAGAATAAAACTGTTATTCCTGCGGTAACTTTTGAGCTGAAAGATGGCCTCCGTGTTCTGGTTTGCTTTTCTTCTTCAAACTGAAAAGAATCAGACAAATCGATCAATAGAATAATGACTGTTTTATGAATATTGCATATCCTTTTCATTTGTAAGCTGTAACATATGTACTAATCTTGATCAATCAAAGGTTCCCTATTTGATGCATGCGCCAGAATGTGCAAACATTCTATGATTTATGATTTGGCAGAACAAAAAGAAGGGTTGATGAAGGTAAAACGTATCGACAAAAATAAGAGCTTTTTCGGAAATATGGTTGCATTCCTTATATACATAATGGGCACGATCAATAACGCATAAGCTCCCCAATAACATATAACTCTCAGTCCCTGCTCTCACGCGATGTGTTCCCTAACTCCATGAAAGGAGCTCGTATCATTAACCAATCAGAGCATCCCATTCGATTTTCTGAAAATTTAACACACTGTCTGAGTTTGAGAACAGTTTGCGCCAGCATTATTGAGGAGCTTATGTTATGACAGCTGCAGCATCGACAAATTTGCATTAGAATGTTGCGGCACTTTGTGAAATATATATGTCTAAGATTGTGGAATCAAAAAATTCTTTCACACAATTCAATCTAATCTAGTTGGCCTGTCACAAGCAAAAAAACCAGCAGCATAAACAGCAATAGAATAGCAACACCTATTGAAAGCATCTTTAAGGCGTATTTTGTCGTGCTCTCCATATTATTGTAACAGGCAAACAGTTCCGAGCAAATATTTGATCGTGTCCGGCGTTCACGATTTTCAACTTTCGGTTCCAAAACCTGCGAATTAAGTGAAACTGTATCACACAACAACAAAACCAAACAAATATGCAATAAAGTGAGTGAACAGTAACCGTCGAGTGTCACTTATAGGGGGTAGGGTTAAAGGTGCGAACCCGTGTTGAATTCTCAATGATCTTTAATCTTACAGCTCTGTGTGATGACAATAGCTTCTAATACCAATAGCTTCTAATATCAATAGCTTCTAATACCAATAGCTTCTAATACTTATAGGCACACACTACGACTAATACGTAAGTGCTCTGGGATACAATCATTGCCAAAATATCTTCGGCAAACACTTATTTACGGCGCAGATTTTTGGCAGTGATTTCTGGATTTTGTGCATCTTTGTACTGAGCATATGTATTGATCTAATTGATTCTCAATGGCTATCACAAGTCTCCTAGTCTACGCAATGCCAGCAGGTATACGCACCGCATGTGTTAATTATCTGTGCTGAGAAACGTTGCTTACTCGGAGAGAACAGAGGAAGCTGAAGTCTTTGGGTTATTACGTTGATCTAACAGTGCTACAAATGTGTTGACTTCGATGCAGATACTACATTCTCCGTCAAAGTTCGCTTACTCATCAAGTAGCTGTCTCGTCACATCGTACACTTACCATGAATATTTATTGATATTAAAGTTTTGGCTGCGAATTCGTTTGTTCGTTTAGGTTCCAAATATATTCTGATGTTGAACGAAACGTTAATGCCTGGTTTGCTCCTGTATCGCTTGTTTGAAACACTAATTATGTTAATTATATATTTGGTATTTTGACAATAATGCAGCGGGAGGATGGGAACCAGTGTTTTCAAAAAACTTCCTCCGAAGAAAAATGTTGCTATAGATATCACAGGTTTTGTGATTCTAAGATACTCTATGAATCAAGCCAGCGTTGATTCGTTTGAGTTATATCAATAGCATATAAATTTCCGATAGCATCCTGCAGTGTGCCATGTCTCAACCAGAGTCAGAGCGAAATCGCACTTAATAAGGTATGATTTACCCTCGAGCGTGCATTGTGTTAATTGTTTGAAATCGCTCAAACGTGGACGAATATGGGCCACAATTCGCGCGTAGGGTACATCAGCAGTTGTGTGCTGTTGAAAATAATGTGCTATTGGTTTTGTCCAGAGATACTATAACTTGGTACTAAATACCCCTACCCCATTGAAAACGAAATTTATTATTTGTTAACCCTACAAAGTGTGGGCTTTTTCGGGTAGTACAGAGTATAAGGGGGGGGGGAGAATTCCACCCCCCTCCTTGCTAACTTCTGTAATAATGGTGCCACACCCACAAAACGTGGTACAGATAAAGAAGAACATCTCATAACACTATTTCAGGACTGAAAATGTCCTTGGTGTATTGCATTTGGATGCT
>JAOBRC010413123.1:0-19514 GCA_027575255.1 Scolionema suvaense
CATTATTTTTGCTGAGGTCAGCAAAAATGTACGATGACATAATTTTGGCCAAAATTCGTTATAATCGCAATTTTTCAACAACAAAATGGGTAATGACCACTATTTTTCTGTATTTATAATCGTACCTAACATCTCTGTGCATAAAAAGAATACAAAAACCCGAGTCCAAAGCAAATTTTTCCCGAAAATTGGAAAAATTTGCAAAAAGTTTTCCAAATTTAGGCCCGGTACCCCCCAAAAATGGGCTGATAACCCCCCAAATGGTAATTTTTCAACCAAAAGTAACTTCATCTTCGTGTTCGTCGATAAATTTAGGAAAAGTCGCCAAATTTCTTGTGTTTTAATAGAAAGCGGCTTATTTAAAGGGGCTGGGCAAGTTAAGTAGAAATACCCAATTACTGCTGGGTGACTTATTACAATATCACTGTTCACTTTCATCATCACTACTTGCTAACTTGGCATCAAGTACCTCTAAAATATCCTTGCATTGGGGTAGTTGTAAAAGTCAATCCGTTCTAACTTTTTCTTCAGTATTAAGCAACTCCTGCGGCTTATTTAAAACCTCACAAACTCCTAATTTTGTTATAGTGCAGCTTAATGTAATGCGGTGGAATAAGATACGCGGCTTATGTAATTTGGCGTAATAAGGTAGTAAAATTCCGAAAATCTTTGAAAGAATGCATTCTTTATGAATTACCTTCGAACTAGGATTGACTGCCTTAAAGGAGACAAATTTTTGCGCGTACTTATTTTTATAATGCGTCGATTTATTTTTGCGAATCAGGGAATAGCGGAGAAAATGCATGAAAGTAATGGAACGAAATGAAAATAAGGAACATCCGCCATTATTGCTTTACATTGGCTTGGTATGCCTAACAAGCCCAGTGGTGTCAGTATTGCCCATGTTCATCAATGCGGTGTCCGTATTGCACACAGTCGGCAATGCGATGTCCGTATTGCACACAATCATCAATGCGGTGTCCGTATTGCACGCAATCATCAATGCGGTGTTGGCATTGATCAACATAAATAATGAGTCCGCATTGTTTCTGTATTGGTCCGCTTAGGTGAAATATAACGGGATCCGCATTGATCGTATAATGGGCTATTTCACGCCGTGCATTGTGCTGCAGCTAAAGGATTTCAACATGAGCTATGTTCTCGACTATGAGTCTGCATGACGGTGCTTCATATTTTTATCTGCTATATCAAGACGGTGGAAGATTACTTCTACCTCTGTCATTGGATAGCCCAAGAAGTGGTGTGTTCCTGAGCTGGATCAGTACTTATTTGCCCAGCCACACCTGTCATAATAATCATCTGAAGGATTTACAACTAGAGTTTGAAATCCTTGTATGGATTTTTTACTGATGAATTTCCACTTGCCTGCGCACCACAGATCTCAGAAGAAGAAAGAAAAACAAAGTGATAAAAACGCACTTTCTTCGAAAGGGCAGAGATCAGAGCCATGCTTGTTCCTGCGAGGGAATCTTCCCTTGGGTGTCAAGAAACGATGATAGCAGCATTTTGAATTAATGCATGACTTGAGTGTGTATGATATCCCTTAATATGTAAGATCTTCGGTATGAATAGTGTAGACATATGATCTAGTACTTTTGTATTCGACATTTTAGATGTGGACGAGTGCTCACGGAGTCTTCATAACTGTCATGTAAATGGCACATGCTCTAATATAGAAGGATCGTTTACATGCTCTTGTAACACAGGTTTTTCTGGCAACGGTGTCCTGTGTACAGGTAGGATATGATCAATACAGGTATTGTAAGCCTCATTAAATTTGATTAAAGATTTGCTGTTCTAAGTCTGCTTTTCTCAGGTGACCAATATTGTGTAAACATTGATGCAACAGCTGTGGTACTTGTGGTAATAAATAGGTTTTTGATTTGTTGTAAACTACACATAAGGCCTCTCCAAAGAAATTGTTTGTTTCCTATCCAGGGGGTCAAATTTTATCATCTCACCCGGGAGGCCGGAAAAAAATTATTTTTACCTCGATCTAGCTATGCTGCCAGCTATGCATGTCTCTGTAACGCTTGTTGAATGCATGTTTGGTGTAGTGAACCCAGACCAGGGGCGAGACTGAGCCTCTCAGAACTACAGTGCTCTGATCTACCATGGCACGTGTCGTATGTAGCAATGCACAATTCCTATTCCTTTGAATTATTAATCCCGTGTGGTGCAGAGGACTAAACTATTCGTGCCTTTGGGCATGCACATGTAACCTATTGGAAAACATATCTCTTTCTTATTTTACATTCTGCGATCTTCTGTCAACCGAACAGGCGGCACCGTTTTCCATCACGGCAACTGCCCCATTATGGACACAAGAAAATTCACGGTTTTCTCATGTCAATCTCGGTTTCTGATGGACGAATTCGTGGAACTCGTTGAACGTGCCCGATATCCATTGCGATCAGTCTCTCGAAGGGAGAGAGAATTGTTCTGTGTGGCAGAATCATGCAGGCTCGTATAATTTGTGCGAAAAATCAACGGAAAACTTATAGAAACGCTCTCCAACTGGTTTCAGTTGTCAACCATAGCAAAGTTCTGGCCGAGTGCCGAAGAAAAGCTTTCACCCGGGCGCTGGATAGGAAACTAAATATTTTTTCCCATGGCCTAATTTGATACAGCTTTATCTCTTTTGTAACACTTATTTTAAAATATCATTCCGAAAGTGATATGTGTTAACATTATATTGTGTCCCTCCTATGATAGATGCTCTAAATCATAAACATTCTTACCTTAAATAAAGCAGCCTTTTTCTGCCTATGCAACTCTGTCTATTGTTGTTACTTTTTGTTTCCCGCTTGAAATTATGTACCTAACACCATTTTAAATGCACTGCAACACTTATGTTTTTTAAATACGGTGTTTTCTGTTGAAATGTGTATTATATGATATTCTTTATTTATGATGATATTCTTATACAATATGTTTGCATGTTAAAGTTTTTCTCAATGGAAATGCTGTGAATCTTATTAGACAATTGAATGTTGTGAACATGCATGATTTGTCTGACATACATTCTTCCTTGTTATCTTTTGTTCGCATTCTTTGGCATCACCATCTTTTCTAGACCCATGCATCGTCTGGGGAGCTTTGTTGCGTGTGTTGTGTAGCATTTTCTGATGGGGATACATTGTATCTGTAGCCTGTCATGCATTGTTGTGTCTGGTATAGTTGTACAATCCTATGCTACCAAGCGTACCTTTTTTTCTTTTCCTATGTATTAAATAAATTTGTGGCCTACGTCTGATATATTGTTTTGGCCTATGTAAGGATGAAATTATTTGTTTTTGTTCTTCATTTTTATTTTTTATTTTCTGCAGGGAAGACAACTTCGTTTACGTTTAGTCAGGTTTTCTTTGGACATACAAATACCTCCACTGCTATGTCATGAGGTTTCACTGATTAAAGAACACTGCTGCGGATTTCTTATTGAACATAACTAAGATATTCATGCTTTCTTTAGATTTGAATGAGTGCACATTAGGTACTCATGAATGCGATGCTCAGGCTTCATGTCGAAACACGATTGGTTCATATTCATGTGCATGCAACCATGGTTTCAGTGGAAATGGAAAAATTTGCTTTGGTGAGTCAGACACATTGTTTCCTGTATGGTCTGATCTGTGCCCTGTCAACATTTGTGATTTGTAAATTGCTGCAATTGGAAATATTTTGCTTTCTTTTTTTCTCTCTTTTTAATATGAAAACTAAGTATGTAAGTTTTTCAATTTTATGTACTTTTTTATGCAGCATTGAGTAGTAAAATGCCCTTCAATTATTAAGCTCCCACCAAAGTACATTTTAAGTTGTTCCTTCAAGGTCACTAAACCTGGTGCACATGTTATTGTACTTCCTCTGTGTAACTCATGGCTTGCAGTTTTGATTTTTAATTTTCTTTTTGTGATTGAATTTAGTAGTTTTCATCAAGTGAGCCACCGCACTGTCTTATGAAGCTGGCAAAGTTGTCCCTCTTTTCTGTCATTTTAGGAAGTGGAGCCAGCTTTTATCGTAGTTATTTACCTCCTGTTGCATTGACAGAGTTTTACCCTGGGAAAAGAAGTAGAGAGAGAGAGGTTTCATCTGTCGCTGCCTATTGTATAGCTAGTGTTCAATGTGATCTCTTTAATTTCACCTGAGTGCTTTGCATTTCCTTATCCTAATTTTTCCTGTCACTGCGTAATATGTTTCATTTTAGATGTTGATGAATGTGTCATGCAACTTCACAATTGTCATCAAAGAGCTTCTTGTGCAAACACATTTGGAACTTATTCCTGCTCCTGTAACTTGGGCTTTGCTGGTGATGGCTATGACTGCATAGGTAAGAATAATGGGCTGTCAGAACTTTGCCGATGGCACTGTTAGCATTCTGCTGTCTACTGTGATCAACTTCATATGTTGGATGTGGCATAGTCTGTGCAGCCAACATATCACTGGTATATACTGCAAGTCATTCAAGTCTATAGTTTTTCGTATTGGCCTATGGAGTGATTTTCCAGGGAGGTTTTTTTGTGTAAGATGTTTAAAATTAACCTGGTATTACGCTTATCTTTGCTCTCTTTCTGAATTTATAATTTCACCCTCCTAGTCTGGGAGTGTGTCTGGTGACCTCTATCGTGACCTTTCTGAGTGATGTTCTAAGCACTGGGTTCTGTGTTTGAAAGGACTTCCAGGAACAGCAACATGCTTTATAGTGGCATTTTGATTGTGTGTTTGGCCTGAAATGTATTTTGGGCAGGTGTCCAAGGATTTGGCCTGTGCCTGTGCCTATTGTATTTTTCCTTGTGGTCCAAAGCCTCACAGAGTTCGCTTCGTTTCAAATTTCTATATGTGGCGATCACTCGTAGTGGGAAGCATGTTTGCTCAGTGCTTTACCTACTCTACATCATTCTTCACATAAAAAAGATAGGTGTCTCAGTCTTTATGACTGTTTGTTCTCACATATGTATGTAAAGTTCACATAATTATATGCTGCCTCGTATTGAGCTATGAGCTATGACTTCAGACTTGTGTGATTATCTTTGTTTCAGATATAGACGAGTGTACTGTGGAATTGGACAATTGTGACAGCAATGCAGCATGCAGTAATATGGTTGGCTCTTATACTTGCTCATGCAATGCTGGTTATGAAGGTGATGGCCTGAAGTGTCATGGTAAGTTTGCTGACTCCATTTTTGCTGGGAATGGTGCAATTTCTAGCCATGACAAATGCCTTTGACTTATTAGATACAGTGCTACAGAAGACGTGTTTTCAATTGCTTTTCTTATAAAGATTTTTTAAATTCATAGCATTACACACTCATGGACCTAGTGCTGGATGTTTTTGCATTAAAAATAATAAAATTAGCTGTTTTTCAACCCGTTTATCACATTGTCTTGGTTGATTTACTATATAGTTTCATTTCTCCCCCCCCCCCATGTTTTAAGTAGGTCACTAGCAAATTGATGCCTTGCTTTGTAGATGTGGATGAATGCGATCTCGGGACTGATAATTGCGATCAGCATGCCACGTGCAGCAACACGATTGGTTCATTTGCATGCAGCTGTAATGAAGGTTTTTCTGGAGATGGAACCACATGCATAGGTCAGTGCTATGATTTAAGCATGTATTCAGCTAGAGTTTGCTATTGAAAACTGTTGTGGTTCCCTTCTTACTCTCGAGTTTGTGAGGAGTCTGAGACTTAAATATTATTTACCCAAATTGTTTGGATCAGCCAGGATAAGTTTTCATGCGTATACATGTATATCAAATGCCCTGTATTTAGGTTTAGGCGATTTCTATGTGATACTTCTGACTGTATATAGCAATCTTATTAGTTGGAAAGGAATATTTGCTCAAATTTCTGGGATAAGTTTATGATTGCCATTAGGCGATTTAGAGGCATAGCAATGTGTTTCTGAAATACGTTTCCTTGGCAGGTTATACTCCTCGAGGAGGAATAGTATGTATCTAATCACTTGATCTCTGTAACAAGTTGTTTACTCCTGTTTCAGACTTGGATGAGTGTGTATTGAAGACTCACACCTGTCATAAAAACGCACTGTGCACAAATAGCATTGGCTCATATTCATGTGCGTGCAAACTTGGATTCATTGGCTCAGGACTGGTTTGTCAAGGTACTTATCCTGTGGAAGAAACTGGTTTTGAATCATTTGTAAAATCAATATTTGATCTGTTGTTTTTGGACTCCCGCTTTAGCGGAAGAGTCCTATTAAATGAGGTCTGTCTTCCTTCCGTCCGTCCGTCTGTCACCTATGCATTTTCCCTGATAACCGCTCTGTGAATTTTTCTGAAATTTGGTATGTAGGTGACGATCCGTAATTGAGTAAAAGCAATGGAGCCGGAATTCTGAAAATAGTTTTGTTCTACTTGTTGGCAATTTATGCCCAGAAATGGCCATTTTTGGTTTTTTTGAGAATATTTCAAAATAGGTTCATTACTTTTTTGTGGTTTTTGGTGTGAAACTACATGGCAATAGTAGTTATGCTGTGGACCAGGTGTCATATCTGGGAAAACTCTGGTGCGGCTTGCAGGTGGCAATTTATACGCGTCCATTAGTAGCGTTTTTCATGATTTTTTCCAAATATGGCGAGAACTGTTCATCCGATTCTTGTCGTTTTTTGTGTGAATATTTGGGGCAACTCTGCGCATATTTTGAACCATATGCCATGTTTCGTGACTATCTCGTTTGGCTTGCAGGTGGCAATTTACGTTAAAAAATGGCAGTTTTTTTGGGTTTTTTCCACATGCGTCATTAACCGTTAATCCGCTTATTGTTATTTTTGGTGCGAATACTTGAGGCAACTGTACGCATGTTATGAACCATTTGCTGTGTCTTCGGAGGTGGCACTTTACGCCAAAAAATGGTGTTTTTTGTGTTTTTTCCAAATCAGTGAAACACTGTTCATCTGATTGCTATCATTTTTGGTTTTGAAGATGTTTTGAACCTGATGCCATGTCCCCTGAAAATCTCGTTTGGTTTGTGATATTTAGGTTTTTTCCACGCGTGTCATGAGCGTTTAATCTGTTTATTGATATTTTTGGTGTGAATATTTGAGGCAACTGTACGCATGTCATAAATCATTTGTTATGTCTCCGGACAACATCGTTTGGCCTGCAGGTGGCAAAAAATAACGTTTTTCATGGGTTTTCATCCAAAGATGTCAAAAACTGTTCATGTGATTCTTTTTATTTTTGGATTGAATATTAGGGGCAACTCTACGCATATTTAGAACCAGACATCATGTCTCCTGACAATCTTTTTTGGCTTGCAGGTGGCTATATACATCCAAAAATGTCGTTTTTCATGGGTTTTTTTATCCAAAGATGTCGAAAACTGTTCATCAGATTCTTCTTGTCATTCTTGGTTTGAATATTTGGGCAACTTTATACATGTTTCGATCGATATGCCATTTCTCCTGGCCATCGGGTTTGGCTTGCGGGTGGTAATTTACATTTGAAAATGGCTATTTTCAGGGTTTTTTCCAACTGTGTCAACATGGGCTTATATTTTCATTTTTGGGATGGATCTAAGAGGCAACAAAGCATATGTTATGACTCATGCTGTATATCTTGGGAATGTCTTGTTCTTCAGCATGAGAGTGGCAATTTATGTCAATAATGACTGTTTAGGGCTTTTTCATAATGTTTCAAGAACACTTTGTTATGTTTTTATGATTTGTGGTGCAGATCTTATGGCTTACGTGTTATTTTATTTTCTTCTTTGATCTGATGGGAGATTCTCAATGTAGGTTGACGGGAGTCTACTAATTTTGTGACTTGTTTCATATCTTTCTCCAATCACGCTTTTCTCCTGAATGATGTCATGAAACAACGTCATGCTTGAGACGTGCCATCCTTTTTGCAGGACGCTGTCTAGAGTCTGTTCTCCTTCCTTGATCCTCAACTCTTGAAATTGCAAAATGCCATGAAATTTGGCCTTTTTACGAACACTTTCAAAAGGGTAGCTGCCCCCCACCCCCACCCCCACCCCCATTAGCTTGAAACCATTTCATAGACGTTTTTGTTTCATTGCCTGCCGTTTTGAAATAGAAATGTTTTTTTTTTTCTAATTCGGTATCGTTTTCTGTGTTTCTTTGAGGCGCATTTACCATGTTATCATTGGTTTCACAACCCTTCTTCATTTCTCTTGTGATAGATGTCGATGAATGCAGTGATGGTGTGTTCAACTGCCATAAAGAAGCCACGTGCAGTAACACTGATGGATCATACAGTTGCTCGTGTAACAATGGGTATCAAGGAGATGGACGTAGTTGTGAAGGCGAGAAAGCATTTTTAGAACTTTTCCAAGAGTTTTTTATTGTTACATTTTTTGTTTGTGAATAAATAACGGTTTTGCACTTTTAGTATTTTGCTATTCAGATAGTAAGTGATTTGTCTCTTGATTAAGAAGAAGTCAGGATTGAACAAATATTTTAAAGTGCTTTCTTTAAATGGTTATTTTAGGGAAGTGTTGCGATCATCTATGCTGTGCATTGACCTGTACATGTTTTTTATGAGAAACATGCGAAGACCAGTCAGGCTCAATGTTTCTTAATTTTGCATTGAATTGAGTCTGAAGTGTTTTGGACTTGTGTCTCAAATATCGAATTGTCCTGTTTCTCACTCTTTCTACGATTTCGCCTAATGAATCACATTTATTTACTAAAGTTGAGCGATATTTATGTATTGCTCAAGACTGCCAAATCGTTTCTGTCTTAGGCGACTGTTATTCATAGATATTTCCTCCCTTGTCCTGCTTGCTATTTGCACTGGAACGTGTTTCTTCAATGTTTTACTTTTCAGGACTTCTGAGCCTCATGTTTCTTATAAAAAAGCATGTGATTAGTTATTGTTATTATGATAGAGCTATGTTATGCCTTGCATGTTATATCATTGCAGATATAAATGAGTGTACTACTGTCTCTCACGACTGTCATGTTGACGCTGCATGTTCAAATAGTGTTGGTTCCTTCACTTGCAATTGTAAGGCTGGATTCAGTGGAGATGGAAGGTCTTGTTCAGGTTAGCTTAGATTAGTATTTCGGTCTTCAGATAATTCTTCATGTAGGCAGCATATGCTAGTGCATTAATCCAATCAATAGCTAACTTCTTATGTACAAAGATTCACTGCCCATAAATAAATTGTACAACAACTTTTTGTATGGATTTGTATGCATCACCATCATCATGTCGGTCAAAATTTTGTTGCAAAATGTGGAGTGCATCTTTGTAAATAATAAGTTTTCTATTGATGGCATGAAAATATATTCTCTGCTTCATGAAGAGGGCACAATTTTTTTTGCTTTTGTTGCTGTGGCTTAAAAAATGATAGGGAGGAGTAAAAACAGAAAAAGAGCTTTTCATAGCATGCCTTGCCGAATAATCATTTATCTGTCTACTGTCTGTTGATATATACTCATGAAGTTACTGGCCCTGCAAGACTTTGCATGAAGTTTTCATAAAATTGTTTTTTCCAGATTTGGATGAGTGCTCGTTGAATACCCATAACTGCCATCCATTCTTTGGACAATGCACAAATTCCTATGGATCTTTCATTTGCCTGTGTAAACGAAACTTTGTAGGCGATGGGGTCAGATGTGAAGGTGCGATGACTTGTTTATGTTGAAATACCAACTCCACCTGTGGATTGTATTTGAACCATTTATCTTTGTTTATTCCTTATTCCTATGTCATGATAATGATGGTTAATAAATGAGCCTGTGACTCATTGATCATGAATGTTTGTCACTACTCTTTGCATGTTTTCAACAAACGGAAGCTTTTGAGGTGTGTGTTGCATTGCCATTGTATTAATAGCAAGAATGATAGTTTTCCCCATTTTTATGGAATTCCGTTCAACTTTTTGTTGTCTGTCCAAAATTTTTTGAGTTTCCTTTGAAATATGATCTGTAGGTGATCTTTCACTACATACAGTAAGTATACCTGTATAACGAGCGCAATATCATTATTTGAGCAAATTTTCTGTGGTGCCCTCAGTAGTATTTTTGTCACCCTTTTCCGGACGAATAAGATGAATATCAACTCTTACACACAGGAAAGTATTTTAGGCCTTCATGTGTTATATATTATTCTGATTTTGTTAATGCTTGTGGTCTGTCTAATTCTAAATATCTGCTGATGTTTGTATTTCTTGGGATATGCATTTACTAACGTCGTGTATTGCATTTTCACTGGGACTGACTACTGTTGAATGAACATTGCATGCAGACTTTGTTCTCCTAAAACAGGACTTCACACGGTCTTTTTCCTTACCAGTGAACTGCTGTCACATGCAACTGTGAGCTTTCACATTTCTTGAAGAATGTCACAAGAGTTACGATCAAAGAAAAGAAAAAGAAACATGGTTTGCAAGAACTGGGATGTGTGATTTTAATTTTCTCAGACATAGAAATGGTTCTATCTTAACGAACATTTTTTATGACACGCCATGCATGACCTCCTTCAAATTTGTTTGAATTAAGCATGTGTTTCTTTCTGTGATGATGTGTTGGCTTCATAGTGTAAACAATGGTATTGTGAAACTGGAGTGCTGTATGTGTGTGAGGAAGATGCAAGAACCATGCAACCAAGCATATCATATATATCCATGTTTGTCAGAGACTTGTTGAAAGAGCGATTTAATTTGCCAGACATGTCTTAAGATGGGTTGCCTGTTTAATCTTTCAATTTCTGTCCTTTCATCCATACAGAAGCGCGTACAACATATTTCTATACTGCTACGTTACTAAATCTTGCCTGGAGCCCAGAACTTCTGCAGAAATCTAGTCCGGCATTCAAGGATACCGCAAACGACATAAGTAAGCAGGTAATTATGTCTGCAATTCTTAAATTCCCCTACAAGTTTCTTAATTTTGTTGCCTTTGTTTAGGTGTGAGATTTTTCACAAAAAAAGATGATGGTAAAGATGACAATAATATGCAGTCCAATGCAGCCTCTTATTGTTCTATCAGAGTGAATGTGCAACTGCAGTATTTATTTTGTTTGCTTCAAATTGCGAAAATGTTGAACTCTCCAATTTGATTGTCCTGCAAGGCAGTGAGCATTACTCATTTAAGTTGCCAGAGAAAGACAGTGAAGAGTTGCTTTTTTATATTTTCTGATAACCAAGTCAAACGAAAACAGAAGATGACATGTTTCATGTGTATAGATTGGTATAAGGCCATTCTGTGAATCGCAAAATTCAGTAGTTTTCAAACACATTTAGGTCTAGAAAGTAGTTCATATTAACCTTCATCAAACTTTGGAGGCACTCAAGAAGTATTGGGAGAAATATCCTTGACAAGTTCACAGATGAATAATTATGTTGCAAAACTAGGGATGTGTGTGCATGTTCTTTCAGTCTGTCTAATTGCTGGAAAGCTTTCTGCAAGTCTGAATTCATGTTGCCAGCCTCAAAATTTCATGACTGCTGTTTTTGTGCCAAAGGTTACCTGAAAGAGTTTTAAGCAGCCTAGAAATTGATTTTGGAGAACAATTGTTGGAAAGTACAGGCACGGAGGATTTCATGTAGGAAAGCAGTTTAGGAATTTCTATTTTCAAGAACTGCTATATTATACGAAATTATTTCATGAATATGGTTTGATTTCAGGTTTCGAATGTTTACTCGCAAGAGCCACTGTATGCACACTCTGAAGTGAAAAGAATCAGGTATGCGTTGCTTGTTGTATCGATTGTTTTGCTGCTCCGCTATAGCATTGCTATCATCTCTTTGACCAACTTTTTGACATGTCCATAAAGTTCATGAATGGCATTTTCCAATAGTCTTTTGTACACCTGTGGTTTCTGTTTATGCATGATACCATGGCAATCATTTCAAGAAATGTCCGCTCTGCTATCGCTGTTGTTTTGTATAAACTCCGAACATCAGATTCAGCACTTCTTATGTCTTTTTCAATTGATTTGTTTTCTGACTTCAGATTTGGCAGCATCAAAGTGGATATATTTCTTCTCTTCAAGCCAATTGGAAATTCGAACCCTATTGAAATAATCACAGCAACATCAGCTCGTGGGCACATCGGTGATCTCAAGGTTGATCCAAGCACAGTTACTATCCATAGAATAGGTATGTGTTGATCATGTTTCTAGGAATTGTGCAGCAAAAAGATTAATGAAATCAACATAACAACTGCCATATGAACAGCATGAAAGCCTTCTGGTGTCCACATTCTTATTGCACTCCATAAAGGTGATTTGTAGTAGCTAAGCTTCCCATGAGCTACCCTTAACTTGGGAAAGAAGCTTCACAAATTCAGTATTGAAGTGAATATCAAAATACTCACTGTGGTAAAATGTCAGGTTAAGCTGCAATAATCACCGCATCATAAATCCTTACTTGCATACTTGTACAGCAGTCGTCGTTAATAAGACTTTCAACCATTGTTCTCTGAACACCATCCTTCGTGTGTGAGTAGAAAACTATCAATCCATATGTCTGAAAGCTGCTTGACATGGGCAAAATATTGTCGAAGTGCTATTGCCATGGGCCACTGTCTAGATTGTTCAACGGTTTCCTCAATTTCCATGGCCACGAAAAATGCATACCCTTTATTTCTATCCGTCAAGTTTAGGATTCCCACTCCATTACAAATGTGTGATTGAGTTTATAGAATCTTATTGTTCTTATAAAAGAGGAGTGTAAGTGCTGCAACTCCTTGCTAAGAAAAAAACAGTGCAGTCGCTGTTGGCAGTCTACACCATTATATTATCTTGCAGGAAAATCATTCGTGTATTACGTATGTGCTCAATGATTGCCCGTGCTTATGCAAGAATCTCATGCTGCATGTTGCAATCCCGTAATGTTGCATAATTTTCAGTAGACAGGATTGTTCGGAGCGAGGATCCAGAGAAAACTTGTAGTGTTAAAAATAACAACGTTGCCTCTGATTGACTTCCACTGGGAATTACCATCAAACCAGTTGCATCATGAAATGCATCATGAAATGCTGCATGCTTGGTTTGACCCTAATAGAGATGGACCTGGCTGCTGCAAGTATGGCATTATTAAGTCTTGAACGTTTTGAGGAGCGACTATGGCTTGTTGAGATATTGCAATCTTTAATTCCAGTGACAGTGAAGAGACAACTACTTCCATACTGATGTTAGTGTATTAATTAGCTTATGTCATTTGGTCCACTTTTGCTGATTTGGAATTGCAAATTGCTCAGAAAATCATTCATAGTATTAATTTTGTGCACTTTTTTTAATACGTCATAAAAATGAATGGAAGTCTCCATGCTCATTGTTTTCGATATTGTTTTCAAGTATACTTAAGATGATTTTTGCTGGAGGATCCTGTTCATAAAGTTTTTCTTAATATTCATGGTGTCACATTTTCTACATTTCCTGATGATGTGGGAAATAAGGACACATGACACAGATGTGGATATTCTACAGTATTTTGCCACGATTTTTTGCATTTTGTACTTTAGCTTTCAAGTGTTTTTTCGATTGCTGGTCAATTTTCCCTGATAACTGTTGATTCACATTTTGGGACATTTAGCATGGTGATAGTGGATAGCGGAGATGATGGATCTTAATGAGTGAAACAATGTGATGGAGATAAATGCTTTATTTAGGAGGTAGCTTTTATTGGAGCATGGTTAATTTGCAGAAATTGTCATAAGTGTTTTCTGAAATATTTGTTTGATGTTATGGGATGTCTTACCTTGCGTAACATTGCTACATTCATGATGAGAAGTAGCTCAAGTTCGGCCGTTTTACACATCTTCAGTTTGATGTCGGCAATTGACAGTACCATTATAGAGACTGTATTGAGTTTCTTATTCATGACGTATACCTTTCTTGGATCAGGGCCAAAACTTGTCCAAAATTTCAATTGTGGGATCTTCTAATTTGAAAGCTGTGACGTATGAGATTGTACATTTTCCTAATTTTCAGGTTCTTGCACTGAAACGTGTTCTGGTTATGGGTTCTGCTTGAAAAATGCAAGCGATGTGTCAACATGTACGTGTTTCGATGGGTTTGAAGGAGACGGATTACTTTGCATTGGTAAGCAACTAAACCCCTCATTTTATGCAATTTTAGCAACTGTCCTCTTCTTTCTTAGACTTTGTGTGATAGGAGTCATTCAGCTTGTATTATGAATAGAAAGCTACTCTCTAGAATTAGGGGGTGTTAAAGGAACTATACCTCAAAAAAATTTAATGTCATCTTCCGAAGTCAAATGCCAAGTAAACCAGTTTATGACACTGGAAAAGTACCAGCGTTTACTGCTTTACACTTCTGAAACTTGAAAGTTCTATTTCTTGCATATGGTAATTGCATTCGGATTGACATAAATTACACAGCGATCAACAGACTCGGTAAAATTATTTTGAATACGCTCCAAAGTCATACAGTCATTTTCTGCAGTTGCTATAAACTAATGGCTTGCTGAGGTTATTAGTTCT
Organism: Scolionema suvaense; assembly: GCA_027575255.1. NCBI lineage: Eukaryota > Metazoa > Cnidaria > Hydrozoa > Limnomedusae > Olindiidae > Scolionema > Scolionema suvaense. The sequence continues at coordinate 14,461 of JAOBRC010413123.1, forward strand.
AGTTGTTGGTGAGTAATTTTGGCATTTGAAAAGGTAAAGAATATTGTGTCAATGTGACTTCCTCTACCAGCTCTTGAAGCATGTTTCTCTAACCGAAAACTTGTTGGTATCAAATACAGAACAATAGAGAGGAAAATGATATATTTTTCAGGTTTAGCAGGTTAATTTTTGACTGAGATTACTGTTTTAGTATTGTGAGCAGATCTTAATTGTGAAATTTTTGAGGTTATGCCTATTAAAGTTAAGACGTTTTGATGTCGAACTGATGTTAGTCAGAAATGAGAAAAGACTATAGTTATGCTGAACAGTCCGAATACTTTTTTCGGGGAAAATTTTGTGAGAGAAACTTTCGCGAATTTGGGCACATTCGCGAAAGTTAATCTCGCGAAAATGTTTAGAAGCGTCCGCACGCGAAAGTTTATCTCGCGCATTTTTTTCAAAACACGATTTCACGAAAGTTTACTCAGTCATTGTTATTTTAGGTTGGGATAAGGGAGGTTTTAGACCTTGCGAACTACCAGAATGCTTTCTTTTCGCGAAAGTTTATCTCTTGAATTTTTTTAGATTTACTGATTCGCGAAAGTTTATCCAAAACATTTTGCGAGTTTTCGGACACGTGAAAGTTTCTCTCGCGAAAGTTTCTCCGAATAAAGTAATTGCTGTAGGCGAATTTAAGCTGGTCTTTACCTATAAATATCGAGGTACTCACATAAATTAAATACATGGCTGTCTCTATTTACGCTGGCCATAATTTAACTCCAGCCCTTAGTCCACCTTTTCAGAGTAAAACGCAAGTCAAATGCTCATAGCAGAGCCTCTAATGCCGACCCTTACACACTGATAGATGAAAATTAACTCTGTTTAGGGCCAGTGTAGAAAGGGCCAACAAGGTACAAGGGTTGTGGATAATTTTCGAATACAGAGTGAGAAAAATAAGTAGACTTCTCCCACCATAACATACGTACCAAGTAGAGTTAAAAAGGGTACCTTCTTATGGAGTTTCTTCCTTTTGGGCACTGTCACCTTGCTTACTGTTTTCCTTATACTTCAATCTCAGATGTGAACGAGTGTAGCACAATCAATGGTGGATGTAGTCAGGTCTGTGTGAATACAGTTGGAGCGTACTACTGTGACTGTCATACTGGATTTGTACTCAAAGATGATCTGAAGACTTGTGAAGGTAAAGAAAGAATATAGAATGTGTGTTGTGAATGTTGCAAATTGAAATTCAGATAAGTTTACCTTGGCCCTTAAATCGTTGAGGTAAAGCCCCCATCGACAAATACATCTTGGCAATGCTTCGAAAAAATAAAAAGTGCGGTCTTCCAATACACCCCCTCGGCAATCACCACAGCAAAAAGAGAGATATGAAGAAGTGGGTCACTCTCAACATTATTATGGTTTTAAGAGGATAGGCATAGGCGTTATATCAGAATCTATGACAGACGGAATTCCGATGTTGCAAGAATGTTTAAATCAGTTTGAAAGGAATTTCTGCCTCGCTGAATTTAAAAAGAAAAAAGAAAAACAAATGGAAACCAGTAGTGCCTGCTATTTATTTTGCAACCAACACAAACAAGTGCCATCAGTCACAGCTGCAACTCCCTTGTTGACTCCGAATGTGCTGTTTTGATTCCAAAGTTTCCAAGAACCGATTGGTCAACCGATGAAGACTTCGAAGAAAAGGAAGCGTTCCTACACAGCATCAACCGCCCGTAGAAGGAGTTTAGTTTGTGACGCTTTCCTATGCAATATCAACCGCTTGTGAGAGAAGGAAAGCTTCTGAACAAGTCAATGCCAATGCGAAGCTTTTATGGATCAAAGTGCAGCAAATTAATTTGCGAGGTTTTCTAAATTAATTTCCAGTTCATCAGTATAGATGTATCCAAGTATGGTTGACCCAGTAACATGCGGTGTGAATTGTTGATGTTTGGCTACGGTACTGCTTTTGCCTGCTGTATAGGTGGTGTGTAAGGATAGGAAGATGTAAGAGAGAAGGAAATAAAGAGCGTTGCTGCTCTGTTAAAATATATGTAGGCCATGTAAAGTCTACTGACACAAGATTTGCTCTGTCAAATGCACTTAAGAAAAATGCACTGCATGGAGGCATTTTGATGAAAAAAATCTGATTTGTGTTTGCCCGTGAATACCTTGGTACTTTTTTTGCTGAGGGTACGCTCTAATATAACTTGGCATTTTCGGCGGCAATTGCCAAATGCCGCGGTGAATTTCAATGCCTGATATTGATGCATTTATCGTGTTTATGAAGTTTATAGAGAAGTTGTAGACTTAAACATCACTAATAAAAGCCCACTATTGACTTGCTGCTGGTAAATTCTCTCACTTTAGTGGATCCATCTTATCTGATATACAATGTCTTCTGCAAGAGGGACTTCACACAAGGTGTTCAATGGGATGCTGTTTTAGCTGGCAGCTTGCAGTCAAAGCCATGTCCCAACAATCCTGCTACAGGTGAGAATTAGAACCTTATTTGCACCATCTTATGCTTGCTGCAGCATGGATCCTATGACACTATAAGTGAAGAGCAAATTAATTTTGCTATATATTCTGAATGCTATATGTGTAGAACACATTTTGTCGCTACTTTATCCAGATTTTTTGATCTATACCATTTTTCATGATGATATTTTACTTTTATATTCTCTAGCTTTGGCTGTAAGAGTGTGTGGATTAAATGGAAAATGGAAGGCAGCTGACCTCACTAAATGCGTGAAGCCAGACCTGACCTCCGTCATGCAACAGGTATCTCACTACACTGCCTGTTTGTTCTTGTTAAAGAACGTGCCAAATGTCATGTCTGAGAAAATGCTTCTTCTCTTTAGGTATTGCTGCGTCTTTTTGTGTTTGACGGGCTGCCAAAAATTCTCATTTTATCGGCATTCTGGAGATATTGGAAAGCCCGTTCAGTATAAGTTTACTTGTCATTATTAAACAATGAAATGTATCACATGTACATACCGTAAATCCTCGATCCTGGAAGCGTTGTGAAATGCTGCTCTCAATCGAGACATTCCTGTTCAGAGGGGATCAAAATGACTGACACGTTATATCTCATCCCAGACCAGTACTGGGTCATTTTTTGTCGTATCAAAAGACTTTTTATCTATTTCAAAATGACTATACAGTATGTGTAGAGGTATGTTAAGTCTGTATGCAGGGGGCAAAATTATTTATCTGAAACCCTTTTCCTTTTCGAAAAAGCGCCACCCTCGAATAAGCACTACCCTCGATTAAGCACCGTTTGTGCCATATCTGACAACTCATTCCGTATGCCAAGTTGTTGTTTTTTTTCAACAAAAATGGTTTGAGAGCGTTCTTGGGATATTTGAAGATCCGTTCATTGCATATTATAATTTTTGTTGTGACTAATGATAGCTATAGCATGAAACATGATTCTTCCTGAAGCCTAGTTCGGCTCAGGTGTGGCCATTTGCATTCGAAAATGGCTATTTTAGTGCTTTTCAAAAACATTATTTCATCTGCTCACAACTTGCTTTGTTATTTTCGATGTGAACATAAGGCAAGTCAAGTATATTGTGTAAGAGGCATGTGTCTTCGCTTTCAACATATTATCATCTTGACAAGTCGAACCTCCAGAAAAGAAGTAACTTGACTTTAATCAATTCACGTTTACTGAAATACAATGAAACTGTAATTAATTACCTGTAATTTGCAACATTTCTAAAAAACCAGAGCGTTTTTATGCCAGAGCTCATCAGTAATGTGACGTTGAATCGGCATCCTATTTGAGATCTAGTGGTAAGATGGTAACCACATGTTGGTCCATCGACAAAGATATGCAAAAAACAATTGACAGACCTTTGAGAAAAACCTGTCTCCAACTTTACAACAATGAAGTGCTGTTACTTCTAAAAATCTGCATCTACAATCAGGTGCAAAATTTTTTAGAATTTTCATCATTTTTGAGCCTATATTCAAAGACATGCATATACAAAATCTATACTATCATAACTCGGAAATTGCAACAAAGTCAATATGATGTACCGATATCACAGTATGGCAACATACAGAGCATCAAACTAGTACATTTTCATTGCCTTAACCCGTTCACTAGTCATGCTAGACAGCTTCAAATAGGCATAATTGGCAAAATCTCGAAACTTCAGTGTGATCTCGAAAGAAGGACCAATTTCCAGTTCTGGTCTTCAAAGTCGATCAAAGTCCTAAAAATCCGATCCGTCATGAGTCGTCAACCTGTGGAAGCAAGCTATGGACGCTTGATTTTCTCCACGACTGGCCAATGCTGTTGGTCCTTTGTTTGTGGGGACTGGCAAACACCATAATTCACGCATGCCTGAATATATTTTGCACCTGATTGTAGTATCTTGACTCTAACTTAATGACGCCACATTTCTGCTGAGTTTTGGTGTGGTTTTCAGACAAAAAATGCATTATTGCTTGAAAATGCACCAATTAGGAGAAATTGCGTTCAGTTTCGTTATATTTGCATAGTTATGAGATTATTTAGATTTATTTCCTTTTTTGCATTAGGTTCCCTTTAAACCCCTCCATATTGTTTCACGTAGTCTGATCGTTTAGTTAATTTCAATCCGCATATTCCAGGACTTGTTTAAATCTATATGTTGGGTGGATTGGATCAGTTATGGGTATTTGACTCCTGATTCCTTTTAGAAGTTGGAAGAGGTTTCCTTTTAGAAGTTGGAAAATTCTGTTTTATCTTTATGTGAAATATTATCGTATATGGTGTCACCTAGGCTAATGAGTGGAATAAAAAATGCTAAATGTGACTTTTATTTTTAGAAGAGTTGCGTGGAAAGTTCCTCACTGCTTGCAATGACTAGGTTTTGAGAAACGACAAAGGAGAATTGTGCTATTTTTGATTTGAATTTTATCAGATATCTATTAACCTGACTTCAATTTCATGGAGTGGAATCAAAGATATTCTGGGTAACATGACAGCTATAACAAATCCACTAACAGATGTTCTTTATGCTGGAGATATTGTCCAGATACAGCATGCTCTCGCTTCTTTACTGACGTCATTGAAGGTC
>JAOBRC010413124.1:0-12285 GCA_027575255.1 Scolionema suvaense
TCCTGTACCAGCAGGAAGCCGTGTTTGTTATCCAGAAGAATGTCCGACACTAGAAATTTTCCTTATTTCGACCCCTGAAGTAGGAGGCAGATTTTGTCTGTATGCAGTCATTTGAATATGAAGCTGTCATTCATATGGGCAGGTTGGCAGCATCCCAGGTTTTGCACGGTTTGGGATGAAAAATCCTGAGATCACCTTGTTGCTAGATCTTAAGCATCATTTTTGAGTCAATCAATACTGAAGCCATGTCTATGTATAGACTTTTTTATTGAAACATGGCGTCTCTTCTATTCTTCAACTGCATGTTTTGATCTTTTGCTGGATCCTAATTAAAATGCGTCTTTTTTTCTGATTTACGTCACACTGCTAGACTGCAGAACTTAATCAGATGATAACCATCAAAGCTAATTTTCTACATCACTAGCACTATGTAACTGTTCTGGTTATTTCCTACAATATCTTGTCTATGAAAGTTTTTTCTTGAATGGCTTGCCCTGGGTTTCTTTTTCTAAGAAATCTAGATAAACCATCATGGTTTCTGAAGCTATCCCCCTGCTCATCTGACAAGCATCTTAACTCAGCAGCGTCCTTTGCTGTTTTTCTGAAAATTGGTGATAATTCAAGAGTGCAACCGTCTGACCCTTGTAAGGTCAGGAAAACTGAAAAATAACTTTGGACGGGATAGGCTGGCAACTACTTGCATTAGATCTGGCAATCTATTTGAACCATGTTTTCGAATTCTTCTGGTGGTACCAGTCTAACCAAAAATTTAAGGAGATGACATGGATAGCGGGCTATAACACCACGTAGAACCTTCAGTCAAATAGGCTCTGCTACAAAATAATTCAAAGCGTTCCTTTTGAATTTAGCCTGAGCACCATTTTATGTTTTGCATAGATATGACTACAGGTGATGCAGATATCATTTTTCAACACTAAAAATTGGTATGTGGGATGTATGTATTCCCATAGACGTTCTCACTAATGTGGCTGACTTGCTCTGCAGCAGTCTTACTGGGTGTTGAAAAGTTTTGGGGGCATTTGTCTAAACATTTAACAGAAAAATATATCAACCAAACAACACGGTGCAATTTTAATAACTCCTGCATGCATATTTCTGCTTTTACAAAACTTATTTTAGGTGGTTTTAGATGGTTTAGTGAGAGCTTTCTTACTGTAAGTATTTCTTTCACACATCATAATATTGGGTGAGAATTGCACTCCCTTTTCCTTGCATAATTTTCTATTTCTATTCTAGTTTGGCATCCTGTGTGTACAACGTATAGTTTAGTTATTGTGTTCTTTTGTAGTTTGCTGAGTCTTTGGGCTGGAAAGGAAAAGGTACTCAGTTCGATGTGTTACCCTTGATTCTTCAAGCAAACGGTGCACATCCAGAATTATTTGAAATACCAGAGAAATTCGTGCTGGAAGTAGACATACAACATCCACAGTATGATTCTAAACTATTCATTACATGTGTATATTCTGTTTTGATTGCAGTTGCTGATGTTCTTTTTTTCTTGATGTGGCTTGTCTTTTGTTCCTTGTCGCCACACCCCAAAATACTGTACTATTTCCGTTATCCCAAAAGTCTGTTTGATTAGTTCAGAGAGAAAATTTTGCTGTTGGGTGCACAACCTTTGGTGCTTGGTTGTTACTTGGTAGAAGTTTGCAAATTGACCAAATATTTGAACTTTTGCATCTCATTGTGTTCCTAGACAATAACTTAATAAATACTTAATTATTCTTTTTGTTTGGTTTAACTTGGGATCAGCATCATGTACCAACAAATGCTTTGTGGTTTAACTTTGTATGTTGCCGTATATTGCTGTGCCAACAATTAACACTCTCGTTCTACTGTATTCAGTTATCCTGCATTAAACAAGCTTGGCTTAAAATGGTACGCTGTTCCTGCTGTGTCGGACATCATGCTTGATTGTGGAGGTGTTGAATTTCCTTCCTGCCCATTCAATGGTTGGTAAGTCGGGAATTAAGTTTGCACTCATGTTCTGCGTTTGAAATTGTTTTTCATTTATTTCCTTGTTTGGTAGTTCAAGTGCAGCAACATGTGTATGATTGCATCTGCCTCTGCCATACGGTATATATTGTGATTATTGTCGGCCAATAGCCAATATCTTCATCCATCTGTTTATCTCTGGATCATACTTTGTTCGCTCAGTGCATCTCTTGGCAAACAGGGTCTTTTTATGTAAAGAAAAAGTGTCTGTGATGCACAAGACAATGCCACAATGCCCTCTAACTCCTTCATACTTCTTGGTGAAGATCATTTGCAAGTATAGAAAAGTACAAATTTGCTGTACATGACAAGTCTTGTTAGAAGTGCTTTTCTGTGCCTGATATATGTCATATTAAGTGATTTTCATTTGGCGTGTGCATGCCATGCACGCTTTTACATCAAAATTGCTATCGAACTGTTATCTCCGGTTTGGTGGTATGGAGGAATTGCTTGCTTGGATTTACTGATTCTTCCTGGGTATCAGTACTGGTCAGTACTGACTTAATATATGCGCATACAGATAAGTAAATACAAGTAAAGGAGCCTTATGGTTTGCGACTACTCCTTTAGCATTTTGACAGCGCTTTTGCTCCGTCTTGGGAGCTCTTCAGTCTACAGGTGGTATGGCAGTAGCATGCGTATGCATATATGCATACACAATTCATATGAAATGCTGGGTGCAATCTCACCTGCTTCTTCTTTAGGTATATGGTCACTGAAATAACACGCAATTTTCTGGATGAGCAACGCTATAATCTTAGTGAGGTGAGGACGTCATTTAGTAAGGCTCTGTATTCCAGCTTGACAAGTTTGATATTGTTGCTTCTTAAGCTCAATCGAACGTGGCAAGACTTAAATATGTCCATGCATTGTGGAAGACTGCATGCCCATGTGTAGGTTGCAGACATACTAGATATTTTGTTGGTTTGTGACCAGTATCTGCTATGTTACACTGAGATGATAGCCTTGAAATAAATGCTTGTGATTGACTCAGGTCAATAAATCAAGGAACATAATTTTATTTCTACCTTGAAATGCCGTAACAAGATGTGCATTTCCTCGTACTCTGAAAACTGCCCAATTAAAATACTCAAGATTAGGTATGTAAAGAAATGTTACCTGTTATCTGTGTCATCAATCTGAGAAGATAACTACTGGCTTTTGGTTGCTTGAGAAACTACTGGGACTTGTGTTTTTAGCTTGTGGTAATTGATTTTCTATCGAAAATTTTATTATGTTTCATTCCACCCTCTCAAACAATGCAATAAGCTGATATGGCCTGTTGCGAAGTACTGCTCATGTGTAAATATATGCTGGAAACAAGCACAAGATTGTACAGTTACTCATAGTGACTTATGGACTCACGTCATGCATCTCATGTGCTCTAAGCTGATTAACCCTATTCCTGCTGGGGGTGGGTGGCAGATTCCGCCAAGTTTGCGTATTGACCGACGCAGAATTTTTTTGGCTGCGCATTTTAAGCCCAATTTTGGTGGCTTTTCATAGTTTTTAATACTGAATACGATAGTATATGTTTCATTTCCCATTGGTGAGTCGATTTGATACAGTGGAGAGATTTCTACAAGGCTTTTTTGTCGAAAAATACCAAAAAATCTCCCCAAAATCTGACGCATCATTTATTAAAATTTGTTGTTGTATCTCAACTATAGCGTCTGAAATCACCATTCTACTTTTGCTGCACTCCGAAGGGACTTATTAAAAGGATGTACGAGTTTTGTGAGTGACAGACAATGTTAAGACATGATTCTGGTAGCAAACGTTCACAGGAACGTATTTTCATCAAAATGACACCAAAGTGACAAAACCTCAAAAAGTGTACTTCACATATCTCTCATCTGAGCCACTTCTAGGAACTCAGAAAATCCCATTTTTAGTTTATTGTACTCATGAAAGACTGTTTTAAAGTACTGCATTGGTTTCATGGTCTGACAGGTACTTAACAGGTACTTACGGCGCCTGGCAGAATCCGCCCCCCGGCAGTACACCAGCCAAAAGAGCCCAGCAGGAACAGGGTTAAAGCAATACGACGGTCAAAAATGAAATTCAGCTCATTAATAGAACATGAAAAATGATGAAGTTAGGTTTTTAGTTCATGTGAAAAGCTTCAGCGGTTGTCCTAAAATCTTGCTTCAAAATTTAGATTATTTATGCGCTCTTCACTGCTTGATTCACATTAAGCTATGACATCATTTATGACCATCATTACGGATACGACTGGCCATTGTAGCCAAGTTCAAAAAATTCTGGAGTAGGTGAATTGAACATATCAACGGTCTGGCAAAAATAGTGCAATCAAACATGCTCACCTGTCTTTCGATCCAGTACAATTCAATCACAAATGTTCACTAATTTCATTAGTCATAACCCACGTCATGCATAATTACTGTGTCTAAAAAAGATGGCAGAAACTTAGCAACTTTGAAGGCTTGTATCTCGTGAATGAGAGCAGCTTTGCACATGAGATAAAGACCAAAGTTCCAGAATTTGAAAGGACTTTCAACTATGTCAATTTCATTTTTGACCGGTGTATTACTTTAACGTTTTTGTGCCCGAGGGGGGCATATTCCCCTTCTTACACATAGTTCTTCTTCTCTTTGTGCCTAAGCAACAAAAGCAATGGTACAGAACCTTCGTGACTTTTAATATTATTTTGGTATTAAACAGATTTAGTGAAACTTTGGAGGCCCCAAACCGAATAGTTCCCCAAACGTAGGATGTTTCCTAAGGGGTAGCTTGAAATAGCGTTTTTTAGACCAATTTAGTTAACGCTGTGGGCAAAACTGCATTCAAGTACATCTTCAAGGGCTTTTTTTCCCTTAGAACTAGGTGCGTTTGGAATGAGCGCCCAGACTCTTTTGTAATTTTTTAGGCTCCAGGGCTGGGGCTTATTCAAGGGGAGGAGGTGATGGTGCTTATTTAAACAGATGTGGATATAATTTCAAAAGAGAAAAGTTTTTTTGCTGAAAAAGACAAAAAATAAGTATGAAAGCTAAAGCAGTCGAAAATTTGAATAAGTGTCAGTTTCTGAAGGTTGAAGGGTGGGCACCTATTTGAAGCACGAGTGGTTATTTGAGTGGGAGGGACGCTCTTTCGATAATTTCGCTTCTAGGGGGGAGCACTTACTCGAGGTAAATATGAACGTAGAACCAATTTTGAGAGAAAAAAATGTTTGTAAATTTTCCAAATTTTGATGCAAAATCCCTAAATGATGATGTCATGAGTAGTTAGTGAGATCATAGTACCTTCATGAGAAGAAATAAAAGCTAGGTTGGTATGGCAAATATGTATAAAAATACTTGACGTAACAAATTTTCTATTGCTTTCTATTGAAACCCTCTTTCATATGTGACCATTTTTTCACCTCAGCTTTTCTTTGCTTCTCAGAAGTCTAATCGAAGACCTGTACAAACTTATTAGGCAAGAGAAATCACGCTGTCGCTGCTATTTGTGCCCCTAATATGATGTAGGCTGCAGCTTTAACTTGTCGAATGCAACATGATAACAATTTCCAAAGGGTGAGTTACTGGCCAGTAAATCTTTTGGATAGGCAAGATTAGTACTCATGATGTCCCATAAAACTACTCATCAAAGCAAAATCATATATTTTGAAGAATGTCGGGTACAGCTGTGTGATATGTTTTCAGTTAGTTTTATGTCGGTGTAAAATTATTGAAACCGTAAAGTTTGTTTGAGCAGTCTCCCTTGTGCATAAAGCATGTTTTTTAAGGTGTGCTCTTTTTTGCAGTGGTTATTAGTGGATATCATCCTGTGCATTGGTTTTAAGGAAGGCTTCCATGCAGAGGAATTTTCAGAAAAATGACTGACTATGCGCTTTTCTAGCAAGTGATGCAGTTGGAGCAGATTCTGTGTCTGGCAGAAAGTTGAAATCTATTTAACTTTCTAGCAGAATCTGTGTTTGATTAAAATTTTGATTCAAGAGGAATTTATTCCGTAGAATAATAATCCCCCGCGGAAACTTCCGCTGTGTGCAAACACGCCTTAAGTTGATTATTTATTGTTATGCTTACATTGCAGGTTATCGGAAAAGCTCTATCTCTTGACACAAGTACCAATGCATCTTTGTGGAAAGATCGAGTCATGCTGGAAGTTACATATGCAGTATTGCATAGCTTCAATGTGGGTATCTGTGACTATTGTTATGGCCATATTCTAGAATGCCCTGCCATGGGTTTGATTTCGATAAACATTGTCAGGTTTATTGGTCATTTCTTGTGTTCTATTGCGTACATCCTGGAATGAAGAAAATAAATGCTGCACTTGTGAGTCCAACAATGAAGCATGGATGTTGAGTCCCAAAGCTTAGTTGATCAATCCCTGCTTCATCAGTTCAGGCAGGAATTGCCGCAACATTACTGCAGGTTTTTTTTTACTAGGCATGGCTTATTTAGCTCTACATGTATTGCTATTGAATGCATGAGGCTACTCTTTGTGGTTTAAACAACTGAATCCTGTTGGAAACCTGAAAAGTGTTGCGTTTTTTTATGGAAGTCAGATGCATTCCCTTTCCTATATTATGATGTGGCACTGGTAGTTTATTTTCGTGTAATTTCTGAACTAAAAGTCAGAAGTTTTATCTTCTCAATCATGGTAGTTCAAAGGATTCTTTAGTACAGTATTACTGATCCTACCTATGTTCAAAATCGTTATCCGTAATTATCATAATTTTCTTCTTGTATATGCAGATATCACTTATAACCATTACATCCCTAATTGTTTTCATTTTCATGCAGAAAAGATCTGTTACTGTGGTTGATCACCATACTGCCTCTAGCAGTTTCATGAAGCACATGGCTGATGAGGTAATTATTGTTTTGCATTTAACTTGTTTTGTAATTCATTGTTTTAGACATGTTGTTTGTCGTTGTTTTTATTTGTTCGTTGTTGGTTGTATAGTAAACATGCTTGTTCACTTATCGAAGGAGCTAGTGACCATGTGTGTAGGGTTGAGTGTTGGCACCCATAAAACATGTTTAAGGTCTCTGCCAGAGTTCACAAGTTCCGGCACACGGATGATCTTCCAAGCTTACTCCTGCTTAGGTGAACAGGTTTGTTGTGTTTGGCTTCCATGTTAGCTGCCCCAGGCTCTCCACCTCTTTTTGTAGGTTATCGGTTGGTTTTCTTTATCCGTCCTTGTCATTGACTGAAAACATTAACCCTGTAAAGGGTGGAGGTGTTTAGTCATCTTCCGGAGCTCAATTGCTGTTTCATAGCGTTTCTCAGAGCAGATATTATGTATTCCTCTCATCATTGCTGTTCAAGTTTATGGATGCATTTGCTATTGCTCTGCATGATCTATGTAGATGTTTCTTCTTCAAGTATTCTGAGTGCTAGAAACACGTTTTGGCATATTTTTCTCCAATACCATCTCTGCCTTCTGGCACTGCTCCTCTGTAAAATTCAGCTGCCTCATAGTGTTACATGGTTGCATCCTAGTGCACCTCTTCTTCAAACTCTTCTTACGTTTCATATTGAACATTGAGTTTATTGCATTCATCTATGTATATGTATTGCTGTGTTTACATCTTAATTTACACCAAGTGTTTTCTGCTTACTTCATTCTGAAGGCAGCAGTATATCTGGATGAACTGTAATCCTCATTTGATGTTAAGCACAGTCTGGGCAATATTAAGTGACTAATTGCAAGAATTACTTGATATCTTCAGGATTGCTCAGTTAGCAGTCAATGAGGGATACTTAGTGTGTTTGTTGTGAAGCTCTCAGTCTCAGAGCCTGTGGTAAAAATAGAAAGTTACTCTTTTGTTGACTTTGCAGTGTGCTACTCGTGGTGGATGTCCTGCTGATTGGGTATGGATTGTTCCTCCTATGTCAGGATCCTTATGTCCTGTGTTTCATCAGGTAAGCTCTACCTATTAACTGAATGAATCACTCATCTACAAATGATGAGGATAAGCTGCAGGAACTTTAGGTGAAGCAGGATTTCTCATGGACCACAGACATGTTTGACGGCGCTCTCTAGTCATTTTGATTGGGCGAGCACCCTATAGGACTGTCAATAGTGCCGCGATGCCATTGCGAAACACTAGAAACTTACATTAAAAATGTGAAAAAAGTCTGAATCACTCAATGTGTTTAAATGCCTAGAAAACTCAGAAAAAAAGGATTTATGCGAATTTGAATGATGTTGTTCCTTTTACACGTCTGAAAACTGCAAGAAATAAAATAAATCTTGTGCCTAAAATAGAGAAACTTTGGGTAGAACATAGGCGTTGCAACTGGAAGAGGGCAGGTTATTTGATTCAGGAAGCACAAGCCATTTTCAGCATCATGGGAATGGGGTGCTTCATGCCTTCCCCCACTGTGGAAGCCCTGACTGGTGACATTTTATTTAGTTGGTGGAAAAAAGGCAATTTGTTACATGTTTATTAAGCCTTGACTTATAAAGAATCTTTGCACTGGCAGCTTTTTTTTTCTATTGATCTCCAGTGGATCGCTGGCATATTAAAATGTATTTTCTTTCAGAATATAGTTTTTAGTTTTTTCAGTTGAATTATTAACAGGGTTTGTTCTGTGAGATGGGGGAAGAGTAAGTAGCTCCTGGATATCATCGTTTATTGTGTTGTAATTGAATTGGGTGCATTGTACTCGGCTAGTCATTTTGCTTTATAAATGAACTTCTTTTGCCTTTAGCTGTTAATTTTGGCTGCCTCTGTCTTTCATTTTGAGATTAAAGTTTGTTCATGATAGGCAATAATTATTTTTTTCTCCTGCTCCCCTGTTCTCTGACAACGCAAGCGATCATTCAATTTATAATTTGTCCGTGAAATAGTTAGAAAATATGACTAACAAATGTAATCATGTAAAATTGCTCCTTGTAGCCTTGTATGGTTTGTCTTCCATGCTATTGTATGGATTCATTCTTATCTTGTTGCCAGCTGCTCTTAGCCCCTATTTGTCAGTTTAGGGATTTTGACAGAATGGAATGATGCTTTCTTTCTCATATATGGCATTCTTACATTCCATAGGAAATGCTGAATTACACATTGAAGCCATCATTTGAATATCAAGATCCTCCTTGGAAGTATTATCAACTTGAAAGTGCAAGTGGTGAGAGTACAAAGAGGAAACTCACTCTTCGATGTGTGGCCATGTATGTATGCCTCAAGTATTATCTTTTTATGGAATTTGATTGAAATTAAAACGCTTCTCATTGTTGCCTTTAAAGAGACCCCTGCCCCGTGGGGGTAAAATTACTCCCCCCTGGATAATACCCTCTAAAACACCTTCATTAAGGCTAAAACTTGGCAGAATTAAATTAGGGACTATAGCCTTGACTTTTTGGTCAAAGAGTTCTGATGGCATCATCAAATTTTGAGGACGTTATTATTTTGGTCCGAATTTGAATTTTCAGGCACTTTCAGGTACCTTTGTTTCTTTTAAGAACATTGAGGTTTTATCATTTTTGATACAACATAGCAGGTACCAAATGAAAGCAAGTAAAGCTCTGGAAGCTGAAACGTATGTTTGAGAGGAGAATCAACATTGCTACCTTAATTAAGGCAGGGCATAATCTAGCCTAACAGGGCATGCCTCCGGAAAATAACTGAAAGGGCATCCGCCTAAATACACATGAAGGTCACAGGCATGCTTAGTTCATACTTATAGGACATGTATTAATGAATTTGCCTTTAATTTTTGTCCTGAGGGAGAAACAATCACAACTAGCCTGTAAAATCAGGGATTTTATAGTCGTAGATCTGTCTAGTTTAGGGAAAAAGGGCACAATTTTTATGAAGGGCACACTCCCTCCGATAATCGGAGGCAACATAGGGCTAAAATACGGCCTGTAAGGGGATTTACTTTCGTTTGCATTAATATTTGCGTATTTTCGAATTTTCTCCAAATCCGCAAACGTAAATCCACACAAAATTTATAAAAATGATGTCATAACCTGACCAGAAGCAAGCGCAACTAATTTTTTGATCTTCAACCAATAGCAATTTGCTTGAGCTCGTTTTTTTCTCAATGTGCATGTCGATAACATCCTTTTTCTTTATAGTTGATGCGTATTTGCTTTATTACTTCCACGCATTTTTTTCTGCAAATCTCCTATTCGCAAAAATAAATCCACGCAAAACGCCTCAAAAATTGGGCTCGGAATAGACTAGAAACGTCGTCCCTGAAGTTGGAAGTAAAAAACCCCAGAACGCCGAGAGGACGACTAGGAGTTTCCGGCACAACTCACTGTTAATCTCCTCCTGTATGCACGTTGAAATTCTGACGTGCAGTACGAGAGACTACAAGCGCGCCATAAGTACCTGCGTGCCAAAAGCTCCTAGTCTGTTCTTCAGACTGCTTTCTACATAACATCACCTTCAGCATCATGCAGTGGTATGCTTGCTTGACTGGTAAAGAACAGACTCATTAGTCTAGACTCGGAAAAATAAATCCACGCAAAAACTTATCCCCTTTAAGTAATCCCTTTTGAGCAGAAGTATGTAAAACATCAAAAACACAGCAGCATGAAGAGTGTATCACAACGGAAATCTGTTTATAGACAGAGTTGTCCAGTAGATAATTATATACTTTCTTGCATCACTCAGTCATAGTTAGATTGAGTTTGAAAACTTATTTCAAGATCCAGTTTCTGGCGCCGTTTACCAACGGTAGAAAAGTACTTAGTTAAATGCCTGAAGCGTTAGTCATGCTTTAGTGAGCTATAGGTGGATGTCATTTTTTATGACTCTTCAGTTATTTAATGAGACCTGCAATAACACGTCATTCCAACTATGCTGGTTTTCTAATATTATCTGCCTGTTAAAGGTATTTTCAATGCAGCAAATTGAAATTAAGTTTGCTGATAGTGCTGTCTTTAGTGTCACACCTTACATCAAATTGTGTTCTTGATTGTCTGCCTCAAAACAGTCGCCTTTTCTGCGGATAGGGCAATACTTAAATGGCCTGTGGTTGGTGACTTCAAATATAGCTTGTGAAAATACATCTTTCAGAAGATTCATGCATCTCTTATGTTATGCTATGCCTTCTTCGAAAATTATGGTACATATACTTGCGTGTATTTTATAATATTGTCCTTTTCTTCATATGTTTGTAGATTGGCTAAAATTTGTGGCATTCTCATGGACTCAGTTATGGCGAAGAGACAGAAAGTACAAATTCTCTACTCTTCCGAAACAGGACATGCGGAAAATTATGCGAAGACACTGAATAAACTGTTTCTCAAAAGATTCAATTCAAGAGTGAATTGTATGGAGGAATATGATTTCTCTAATCTTCCCGAAGAGGAGTGTCTGCTTGTTGTTGCAAGCACTACTGGTAATGGCGATGCTCCTACTAATGGAGAAGTAAGCAGTACTTCGTTTAGCCATTAATCATTGCTAGTTGGTTAGACTATTAGTGAGTCTGTTCTTTATTAGTCAAGCAGGCAGACTGCTGTATGATGCTGAAGGTGACACTACCTAGGAAGTAGACAGAGGAACAGACTAGGACGTTCGGCAAGCAAGTACTTATGATATAAATCTCTTGTACTGCATGTCAGAATTTTGACGTGCATATAGGAAGAGATTATCAGTGAGTTGTACCGGAAACTCCTAGTCGTCCCCTCGACGTTGTGGGCTTTTTTTCCATTTATCTGAGCATTTTTCGAGGCCAGGGACGACTTTCTAGTATACTAGTTGGTAGGATGGTCATCATTTAGTGTGGAGTACTTGATTTGAAAATATAAGACAGTTTTATTGATAATATTAATATATGAGTGATCTCTTGTAAAATTCCTGTTCTTGTCGGTGTGGTTATTTATGTACGAAAGTGGATATTTCAGATTCATTCTGGGAACACCAGTGGCCATGTTATATGATCCAAATTTCTATCCAATTCCTAGTGCTTCTCATGTTTCTGTAGATACAGCAATCTTACGATGATGGAGAGCCGTAATAGCTTTGGTCTGGTATCTGTTTGAATAACCTGCATTGTTTGCCATAAAGCACTCTATAGTGATGATGATTATTTTTATCACGCCATGTGGTTATATGTTTCTTATACTATAGGTTTTCGGGCGACAGATGTATGAGTCAATCTGTTCCTCTGAGAGGTAAGTAATCATCCTTAAAAATATATATTATTTATTATGTGTGGTAATGATAGCAACCCTCGCAATTAAGATTTCAAGCGACGGCAAAAAAATTGCCGTCGAGTTTCGTAACGTACGGCGGCTCCCGACGGCTCAAGATCAGCAACGATTCTCTTTTCACC
>JAOBRC010413235.1:0-12283 GCA_027575255.1 Scolionema suvaense
ATATTCCGAGTTTCAACCGTACTAGGCCGTGGTTTCGACCTATATTTCCGGCAATATCCGCCATGTTGGATTTTTTTTCACGGCTCCGGTGACGTCACACTGGGAGGATTTCAGGTGGAATCGACCACCGTGTTTTTGGGTGACATACAGTTTTTCCCTGAAAATTGGTCGAGAAGTGGAATGAAATTACCACGCAACTCCAGAAGTGATAGTTAAACTATATTTTAAGTAATAAAACTTGGTACTGATAAAGAAAGTCACAATATGTGGTGCCATGACACATTTTGAAGTCTGGAAATATCTGGTCTGCATATTACACGCAGCAAAATCTGCATTTTAGCGAATATGATATTTTCCAGAAACTCCTTCCCACGATTCAATAAATATAAAACCTAGACATGTATTTATCATCCATGCATGTAACTGATTCTCAAAAACTCCGTGAAATTTTAGTGAGTAATCTTAGATTTATTGCCCAGTCAGTAAATTACAAAATATCTTAAAAGCACAAGAAATTAAATGACAGTTCTCTAGCAGTGTAGTTTTTCAAGAAATTTGAAAAAAGGTAATAGGGTTCATTTCCAATCAGTAAAGTTTTTCAGTACATATATATCTTATTTAGATGTTTTATAGGTTCATTACATAAATTTATTAGTCCGTAAATCATTCTAGAAGATACTTGAAACCTCAAAAACGATAAAAAGAATTTGACTTCAGGTAAACCATTCTTCAATCAGAAGTTTGCAATCACTCAACGTCCTCGCAAGCATTCTCATCTTCACTGTCGCTCTCGTCATTATCAGGTAAAATAGGTTGTTGTGACTAATGCAGTTGCATAGTTCGGATCAAGGAATGTTCGTCTTAACGCATCCACACATCTGAGTCTTGCATTGTAATGTTTAAAAGATAAAAAGATAAGGGTTAACTGGTTCCTCACTTAAATGCAACATAAAAGTTAAATTCCTAGTTGGTGCAATATATTGTAATACGTACCTTAATTCCCATCATCCGCACATTGCCATGTTGTAGTATTCCTGTTTATATTATGTTTATTTACCAATTGCAGCATTAAATGAATTACAAGTTTTCATCTTTGATATGGACTCGTTCAGTTAAGTACACCCTAACATATTTTAGAACAGAAGCTTACCTTCACAGTGACACCGTATGCTTTGTAAAACGACTTCTGGAGCTGTATTCGTGTTTGGTGGGATCATCACAGGTCTAAGGCACTCGAACGTACTGTCTTTAAACCATCTATACTAAAAAATGAAGATGTATGATACAACTGTTATGAACTGATTAATAATTGATAATGATGCATTGATTGATATCGAGCACGTTTGATGTTCAACTGAAGACGAATGTCAGTTGGTGGTAATGATTAAAGCTGTGTTGGCTTCCCAGTCAACTTTCCTTTTCTTGGTTTCCTCAGCCACATTTCTTTCCTATTCAGTGACGAATTGATATGCTTATTGCCATAACATTCTGCAACGTATTTCTTGGCTTCCTTTATGTACATTTCCTCACTTGACATCTTGTCCGAAAAGTTTACCAAGGAAAATTTTTAGCAGCATTTAAAGCTCAAACTTTATCAACGCCAGACATCGCTGGAACACAATCACGTCCTGATAATGCATGGATTGGAAGGATGTAAGGCATGATGTCAGAATGCTGCCTTGCACTATCGTGAATAGATGTTATGCTTGTTGAGTCGCTTTTAAATCCTTGCATGTACAAGTTGATATCCCAATGTCGCTCAGCAAAGAAATGGCACAGTAAAGCAAATACATATGTATCTTCAGAGTAAACTACTAGTGAATCATGGCCTTGATTTACAGCTCAATAAACTTGCATGGGAATGATATTATCAACCTCCTCATGAGTTGTACGGGCACATATTACACCTAAATGTATCTCTTTCGGAACTTCATTCTTTAATGTTACTATTAATTTGTGCTATGTTTTCTCTGTGATACATGATGCAAGCAGCTCTATTGCAATTATTTCGATTAATTGTGTGTTTGTTTTTGTTGACTTAAGTGCAATTTCTTTAGGCAGCAAAGGGCAGTTGTTCGTTATATTGTATGTTCTAAGTAGTAGTCCAAGACGACCTTCTCTTGCGTCTCCTTTCACACTGAATTGGAAGTGTCGATCGAATACTAGATACACATCTCCACCTTTCAAAAACTTCTGCAAGTAAAAATTTACTGCTGCTACTAAATCAGATACTTTTCCAACTTTAGGCCAGTGTATTGCCGCATGAAGCATTCATCCACCATCAATTACACTAACTTGACCATGAACACCCTGACTAGAGGCATGAACTCTGAGTTTATTCTGTAGCACTGATTTGAGTCTGGATATTTGGGGTCTCCACTGTGGTAGCATAGGGAAGTCGGAAAAGGTGCAAGCTCATAATCAAGCAATTTCTTAATATCTAACTGACCAATGCTTTGCAAGAACATAAACCGAGAAAATAATAGACCAGGAGTGTAAGCCCCTGTAGACGCCTTGCTTCTGGATTTAACGTTTTTCTTCATGGTTATGACCGGAGAGGATAACTTCTCGTAAAATCCTTCTGGCAAAGTTTGGCAAAATGACGTTGCGCTTTTCGTTCAAGCTTATTTAACATGTTTGCATTGGTGGCGCTATCTAACTCAGCACCAGTGTAAATATTGAAGAGTACCTTGGGTTTATGAGTCTCTGGTTTCAAAGGATGATTGCACAATTCTGGGAAATATTGTAGTTTTTTCTTATCAATCTGGTCTGACCGAATTCTTGCCTTACGTTCAAATTTATGATGCGTAACATCAGCAGCAACTGTTCTGTCTGAACATGAAGCTAAGTTGTCGATAAACATATTTTGAACGTGATTACTCTTTGTACTGATTTGTACTGCGCGTGGCTTCGTTGTTGATTCAATTATTCCACCAGGACCTTTGCCTACTTTCATATAACTTGTTTCAATCATCATCTCCATATCGAGTTAAAATATCCATTCTGGTGCCTAAGTGCATGTTCACCATTCATAAAAGGATCGAAGACCTCTTGTGGTAGTCGTTCCATCGAACGAATGCACACCATTCCATACCTTGCACAGTTGATATGGCCAGCAGCGAAGAAACATGGCATCATTTCTCTGCAGCAGTACAAGAGCAACATAAACTCGCCTTCTCCTTATGCTCGCGTGTACAACATCATCAAGAGAACTGGCTTTATCAAATTCTTTACCCAATGCTCAGAAAGCTTGCTTTTTGATATACTGGTGAGCCAAGCTAACAGATCATCATGCTTTTGAAGTTGATCAATATTTCCAAGTAATAGTTCCAGCATCAAATCGAAGAGCTTTTACATTTTCGGAGAACTTTTTGCCTGTATGCATTTTATCAACACCAGCAAAAGCACTTGACAAGAGCTTGTCCAAGCCACTTCCAGCCATGAGTTTACCAACGCAGCCCACAAAGCTTATTAGCCAGTGTATACCACCCAGTCGAGGAATGCAAAACCTCCATCTATCAGCATCGGCCCACATTATATCCAACGAAATCTTGTACAATTGTTGATCAGCTGTAAACACTGTGTAAGTTTGCCCAGCTGATCTTGAAATTTGTTCTGCATCTAATAATGCAGTCAAAATAGTGGAAGGATCTGTAAGGGATGGATCTATCATAGGTTGGTACAATACCTTAGTCTTAGTCTTTAACATTTGACTTTTAGCTCGCGCTTCCCTTGCACAAAACCCATGGTGATCTGGAGTGTCGGCTATTGCAGGAGAATCGGCTATGAACTGAAAGTCAGAAACTTGGCTCCTTCTTGTAATGATGATTTGGTGACACAAGGCCTTCAATGTCAGTACACTGCCTTGTGTTCACTCGAATAGCATGCTAGGCTTTTTTGATCCCGTATGTTTAACAGTACTCATCGGCATATCAAGCTCTGAATATGCAGCCTTCGCAATTCTCTTGATGCGATAATCGTCTGATGCCACTAACGTAGACTGGGACTGAGTAACAATTGATGCTAAACCATGAGTTTTTTGAAGACCGTTCTGTAAACTAATTGTCGCGTCAAAGGTATGAAAGATGTACTGAATAAGACCGTCTTTAGCATCCAGTCCCAGATTTTCTTCATTGCTTGAAAAGGTTGCAGATATCTTGAATCGCCTTGTTTCTGCATAGCTTGCACAAAGTCCATATTTGAAAAGCCTTTCAATAAGCTTTTTTTCACGCAAAAGTAATCCTATTAAGAGCTCCAACATTGTTGTTGAAGTTTGTGCTGACTAATGGCAACAGTTCCGTTAAGGTTTCACTGGAATCATCAAACAGATTGTCATTCGTGATAGGGTAGTAATTTGAGTGACCTCTATTTTGAAGTTTGATCTCAGCTGCTATTTGCTTAGCGAGTTTTTTTTAATTGAAGATCTTCCTTATCATCATCCACAGAAACCAGATGAAATAATAAAGATGCTTTGCTTCTGTGCATCAAAATATCAGCTGTCCCTGCTGCTTTAAAAACATACATGGCACCCTTAAGCTTCTCCATCAGCCTATCCATAAATTGTGATCTATTACTTGCCTTGTCTTCTTTCTGTTTGTAGATACCATGCAATTCTGTCGAAGCCCATGTCCCATCTGGTTCATTTAATACAGAGCGAACAACATACTCCATAGCCAAACTTTCTTTTTCAGCGAACTTAACATTTAAATTCTTCGATTGTATTTCTCGTGGGTTTGTGATTAGTTTGTGGCAGTTGTTGTGATACCTAAAAAATAAAGGTATGCGTTCTTCGGTTTGTTTCTGACACATATTTTTGGCAGACATGACAGATTGAACATGGAGTAGTTTTCCTTCCATAAATCCAAATTCTTAATAATAATTCGTAAATCACATGGTTTAGATGTCTATGTGTACGGTCACAACATGAATGTATAGAGACTGTCTTTTTCAACAGAATTATTTCCTGATCAAGTAAAATTGAATTAGCTAATTTCTGACCTTTGGCCAGACAATGATATGGGCCATCAACAAAGTTGTGGTGGCACTTATAAAACAAATATGAACAAAGCATAACATAAGCATAAGCATAAACCAAGTACAGAGAAAACAAAGCAAACCTGGCTTCTGGTGCATGGAGATCGCTAGCGCCACGTTGTAGTCGTGTTCGAACTTGGTCACCCACCCAGCTACTTTACTAAGACACTGGGAGAGGGGGAAATGCATCAAGAGAACCGTCTTCTTTCTGCAGTTAACCAAAACCATATAGCCACTTTTAACGTGTCAAGGTGGAATAAATAAGAATGTCAGTGCCATGTCCCATAGGTGCTCTCAAAAGGAAACTAAAATAACCGTACCTTGAGCATGACTTCTTTAAAACTTTTGTTTCCTTTACCTTTACCAGCATTTGGCAAAGAATACCTCGATTTTTAGCCCACCGATCAGGGTGCTTGGAGTCAGGAGTCACTGAGCATTCCTTACCGCAGATTAAACAATTTCTTTTAAAGTCAGATGAAGGAACTTGTGAAGGTCTCATACGCTTGAATTGAGTCCCACCTTCCGTTGCTGATTCGGCTTTTCTTTTAAGATGTCTCTGAATTTTTTCACTTGATGTTTATGCAGTGTAACATAAAGTATGATAATCTAAACAGATATCGTCTAGTTGAGAATGAAGCTCATCTTCACATTGAAGGCTTGCCTTTTTCACCGTTTCTTTTCGCTTTGCTGTCAAGGGATTAGTAGCATGCTGTTTCTCAAGAGTTCAGAACATCTTGGAAAAGGCATCTATTTGATGCTGAATTGTCTTCCATTCTAGAGAATATTTTTGGCAAGTACTAGCTAGTACTTATTTCCCAGACTATGTTTGCATTGTGTAAATTCTGTCTAATATCAAAAGACAAACAGTTAAATTAAGATAGATGCGGAGTAAACTCCTAGTAATAAAATTTTGCTGGAATTAAAAGTAGCGATCAAGAATCGAGAACTATCATTTCAACATCAAAATTCTCCAACAACCAGAATCCATTTCCACCCAGAGTTTAGCGGCAGACGCAGCATCTATTGCACGCTTTAGATGAGCACCAGGAATAGTTTAAATAGACAAATTGTCGTTTCTGGTGGATTTCCAACTTTTGATAATTAGTTTAGCAATTAAATTTAATGATATGGAAGTTTCAACAATAACAGCAATAAGCAGGTCTGGCATCCTAACCGAGGATCAGACACTTTGGTCTGGAATGATATGGAAGTTTCAACAATAGCAGCAATAAACTGGACTGGCATCCAACTGGGAAATGAGACACTTTGTTCTGGACACTTGCTTATTGATGTACAGACTGCAAATTTTACTGACTACCCAATAAATTAACTAGGACTAGAAATATGAATGAATGAATCATAGTAATATGAATGTTACCGTTGCTGACATCCATCTAACAATTTTTTATCCCAAATTACAGAATAATTCATGAAAACTAAGACTATTTTGCGTATTTTCGGCAAATTTGGCAAATTCGGCAAATTTAAAATTTACTGACCAGTCAGGACTCAAAAGATTTTCACTTAAATCACTCCTAACCTTTAGCAGTCAATTTTAAAAGTTGATGGGTAACACTCAGCCAAAATTACCATTTTTTTGCACTACAGAAAGTAAGAACAGATGAAAAAGTTCCAGTTTTTGCACAAATTTGAGGCTTTAATGGTACGTAATTTGCAGACCAGATGATCTTGAGACCCAAAATGTGCTATGTTGATTTCTGTTGTTACTTGTTACATCCATGCCATTTCAGCACTTTTACTGTAGTATACGTATGATTTCAGAATGTGGATATGCACTATACCCTCCCGTTGTACTGATCACTCCTAATGCATGGTAAAAAATTGCCCAAAGAAATCGGCCCCGCAACACTCAATTTCTCATCCCCAATATATGTACAAAATGTTTCTGCAAAAACATTCCACCCAGTGTGATTGTATAGGTTGAGCTCTTGGATCTCGGACTAGTCCGTGTAACTAATTATACGGCGAGAAACATTGCCGTGTAACATATTTATACGACCTCATCAATTGTTTATGCTTCACAACACCTGTCTCAGCTGCTTATTACGCTTATCCATTACTTATTTTGGTTTAACTCTACTATCTATACAACTTCTACCCACTCAATTCGATGCGAAAAACAATGGTCCTTACTTTGGTGGGGACGTTTTCTCCTTATTCTACTCACGCTCAGTGTTTCTCTCACTCAACACTAGTATTTTACATTTTATGTCAAAGTCTTTTGATAGAAATAAAGAAATGAAGAGTCTTTACAGCAAATGCGAACACTGTTTATAAAAACTTTGTATTTACGTATACTTACAAACGATTCCCTTCGAGAAATTTCGTCTTAATATTTTCAGATTTACTTTCATCAACCAGTAGCCAATAATGAAGCGTCGTCGAGTGATCATCAGCAGAATCACGCAATTTTTTTTCTTCAGCTGTTTATACAATCTCTCTCAATTCTTTAGCTTTTCTCTTTGTTTCATACAGCTCTTCATGTGTTGATTCGTAATCTTGGTAAACAGGACCCAGTGCTCTTGTAATCTATTGATACGACTGTTAAGGCCACGATTGTGGACCATATCCAAATTAGGGGACAATATCCAAACTGGCTTTTCTTCGGCTAATTCCTATATTTCAGCTTCACCAGCACAAACAGATACAGGTTCTATCTTCGCTCGGAGAAACAATAAGTAACATTTATCTTCATTCAATTTCATCCTGTTTTCTTGGGACCAGTACACCGCTATTCGGCAGACATTTTCAAGTTTATGTCTTACCTTTGCTAAATCGTTGCTGCAACTATATATAGCCTTCGTACAAGACCAAATGATTGAGAGATCGTATAGGGTCTTTGCATCGGCGCTTGTTTTGCCGTCCCGCTAGTTCTCCAAGCTCTATTGTTAACTGATTATGCAAACGCTGACACATGCAAGATTTGATGTGTAGCGCTCTATGATTACGATGAATGAACTAAGTGACGCGTCTGTAATTGAAACTAATGATACCTACCACTCAGCTTAAAAACAATAACAGTTATGTCAAGACACTCTGCACCAAAAGTATTCGATAGGTTGATAATATTCGTCAGAAGGACAGTTATGGT
The DNA here is from genome assembly GCA_027575255.1 of Scolionema suvaense. NCBI lineage: Eukaryota > Metazoa > Cnidaria > Hydrozoa > Limnomedusae > Olindiidae > Scolionema > Scolionema suvaense. The sequence continues at coordinate 8,147 of JAOBRC010413235.1, forward strand.
AATTAAGGACACGTTACTCCACACCAATCCGTTTGCGCAAAGGATAATCGTTGAAGAAGATGACGAAGCGTTGTAGTTCAATAAAAATACAGGGCAACATTCACAAGACGAAACTGCTAGGAAACCTGTATGTCATTCTTGTCGTGATTCTGGCATTGAAGTGGGTAATCATTGTTTCAAATGTGGTAGTTCTGAGCACTTCTCACGGGGATGTAAACAATGTTCTCGATATAGCAGCAAACCAATGTCTTCGGAAAACGATCGGGGCGTCGTCTGTGAGACGTAACGAGGCCAATTCTTCACAGTCGTCTCAACAGCTAGTATGTAAAATGTGCAGAATGATTCTTACACAGAATAATTGTTTTCGGTGTACTCGACGCAAAGCAGCAAAATATTGTTCCACTTTATGTCAGCCTGACTTGACCAAGTCTCGCTTATTATTGCCCGATAGAAGTACGCACACTTCACCAACTTGGAACCTCTCAGAATCATAAAAACGGGAGCGAGACTGGATACTTTCACAAGCAGATCATTATGAATGACGCATGCACCAGCGCGTAATGAACCAGGGGGGGTTCGCACATGACATGTGCAGCTGTGCTGCAAAACTGTCTGTTGGGAAACAAAAGCCCAGCGTGAGCTTGACTTGACCCCCTGACTCAGCAACAGAATTAAACCTGGAACAATTGGTTTCTGACGTCAGACGATTGTCCTGCGCTTTTGATTGGCTAGTATTTTCGGAACTCAAACCCAGACTACTGGACCACTGTCCAGCACAGACGGTGAAATTGAATGGGTTTTGAATAGGCTTATTTATGGAAGCGCGAGGGTTTTAAGTTATCGCGTTTCGCGCTCCCAGGATAGTGGGTCTATGGTTTGTCCGTCGGTGCGTATAGAAGCAAGACAACTGATCGAGTCAATATGTCAGCAAAAGGATTGGGAAAATCATATAAACATTTGTAATGCCACGTCTGACTTAGATACTAAACTCCAAACGAAATCCATCTCCATCTTTCACAACGAATTTCTTACCACGACACCAAGCTAACATTGCAAAGTTGATTGGAGCAAAATGCGTATTTAGTTGCACAATCGATGGCGTAACGGTAGATACACTGTTAGACTCTGGTTCTCAAGTACCACTTATGTCTCTAGCTTGCGTGAAGCGTTTGTTTCCACGCCACGTGGTCGAAGATGTCACTAAGTTACTAACAACTAGGACTTACATCTCTACAGCTAACGGTTCTACAACAGAATATATTAGATACGTAAACGTCTCTGTGTGCTTTAATACGTCCGATAAAAGCAGTATAAACATTCCGTTTCTCATTGCTAACAGTGAACTAGCCCGACCAATTATTGGATTTAATGCATTCACCGCCCTTGTAAATATAGACTGTCTTTCTAGCGTCAAGTTGTATACCGACCGCTAGTGATTCAAGATTCGCGGAAATTGCATACCTAGTAGCCGAAGAGATACATGAGACCTACATTCCAGTAAAGACAGCTAAGAGTGACGTTATTGTAAGAGCTGGGGATTGCCTGAGGATTTCCTGCAGATCTAATGCCGAAGTCAAGCACAAAACTGCATTTGTATTTGAGCCCAACTTGCTCAGAGGACGATGGCAGTGAGTCAATTAACAACAAATTTAGTTCATGGTCTGAACTACTGTGTGGGGTTCCTCAAGGATCAGTTCTAGGGCCACTTCTATTTAATATTTTCTTGAATATCTGATTCTTCTTTATTCAAGAAACTGATATCTGCAATTTTACTGATGGCACTACCCTCTATGCATGCAATCAAGATTTATCGGTTGTTATCTCTAAGCTTGAGAATGATAGCAGTGTAGCCATTGAATGGTTCGACATTAATCACATGAAGCTCAATGAAAACAAATGTCACTTCTTAATATTTGGTATACCTCAGAATAACAAGAAAATTAATGTAGGAAGGGCAACAGTCTCTGAGTCGTGTGAACAAACTCCTCTTGGAATAATTATCGATAAGATGCTTTCGTTTTCGAAACATGTTACTAACCTACGTAGGTCTGCTAGCCAGAAGTTACATGCTCTTGCTAGGATATCAGGTTCGTATTGGAATCAAGTCATTGTTTGAGAGTCTGTTTGGGTACTGCTCACTCATCTGGATGTTCCACAGCCGTAAATTAAACAACCGAATTAACAGATTGCAAGAACGGGCACTCAGAATTGTCTACAAAGATTACGAAAGTTCTCATGATGCTTTGCATAACATGCTTTGCATGGCTGTTCATGACAGGAATCTGCAAACACTAGCTATTGAAATTTTTAAAACTGAACAAGGCTTGAATCCAGGTTATATGAAGGAAATTTTCCCAAAAAATGAATATTCGTACAATCTTCGCAGTGTATGTAGCGTGAAATCGCACAATAATCCAAAAACTGCGAGGTATGATCCAGAAACGGTTTCATATCGTGGCGAAAATTATGGGATATAATTCCAGAAAGGATTAAATCTTCAAACACACTGCAGGAGTTCTAATAAAAAATCCGAATGTGGAAACCTGTTAGCTGCCAGTGCAGATTATGTAGAAAGTTTTTCCCAAATCTAGGTTTTGTTTAGTGACTCAAATACATCTGCAAATGTCATTTATCTGTATCTACATATCTATATGTTTTATGAACATTTTAATAAACTACTTTTAGAAATAGAAATCATATTGTACTGTTTACGATAGTATATTTTGTACAGTTGGCTTGAATATCTTTGCTTGAGGTATGTAGCTATAGCTGATTTTTACTTATGTATTACGCCAACTATAAATAAATAGATAATAATAATAATAACAACGACAGTGGTAAAATCTCTTCCGAATTACACTATTTTGCTGCTGTTGTGGTCGCCGAGCTTCTTACTGGCAGTGGCTGTACTTGCTGTTTATAAGTCAGTCGTACAGATTGCTGAGAAAGCTGCAAGTTGTGCTGTACATGGACGATGTTTTGTTTCATGATGCTGCCTCGAAACAAATGAATAGTGTGACAGTGTAGAATTCCATTCAAAGGAACATTGTCAACTTGGTAAGTTTTCTGGCGGTTTGACTTCAATATTCTCGTCATGTTTGTGTAAACCTTTTTTAGATATGATTATCTCCAGATAAGTAATTTATTTCGAGGTATTTGAACTTGTACTCGTCAAAAGTACAATGACGATTGCAAGAGTTTTGAACAGTTTCGAGAAGAAATAGTTTAATGACGAACACCATTTACTGATTATGCATACGAATACAAAATCTTTGCTGGGTGTCCTCTTTTATTCCGTTTCCAGTGAAGCTTACATTTTACATGCTCCTATAAGCTTTGATTTAATTTTTCAGATCCACGAAAGAGCAGCATTGTCTATTCTACGATATAGCTGGAATAGCATTGAAGAATCGACTAATGTTGCTCGGAAAAGTATTTGCCTTGCCAGGCATGTATTAGACGACCGGCTGTCCAAAGTCTATGGCGTTAACTTCTACATTTCATCAATAACAGCTACTAGCAACAACCGGTAAATACATTAAGTTTGACAGAAGCATTTTGTGTACTGGAAGTCAGTCTTTTATGTCCGATACTTTTCTTAACCCTATTAGCCCGGGGTACTTCAGACCCCTATTTCGCCCGTGGAGTGGTCAATATGACCCCCCCTTCTAAAATTTGACTGGGGCATCGTGAAGCCTCCAAACTTGGTTGATTTATGGCTACACCTTTCTTATTTACGCTGTAAAAACCATGTTACTCCATCTACAAAGTAGTGGCAGGGTCTCAAAGTGATCACGCTTTTTTTGTTTCCATTATAAATTTAAAATTTCTGGAAAAACATACCCTCACTTTCAAGTCATGTAAAAGTGTTCCAAGTAGAGAAGGCATGCTTTGTGGTACTAAATCATTAAGTGTAATAAATATACTGTATTTCTGAGAAGTTTCAAGTCATCTGCATGTGTCAACCAAATTTTACGGAAGAAAGAAACGAAAAATTCGCAAAAATGGTTCTCAAAAATTTTTCTACCCTCCTTTGACAAGTAAGCTGCCCTATCCAAATGAAACGCCTGATATGGTTCAAAATGCCTGTAAAACATGTCTTATATATGCAAACTAAAAGTCAAAAAATTTCAGGTT
>JAOBRC010413346.1:0-12283 GCA_027575255.1 Scolionema suvaense
AAAGATGTCATAGGAACTGCATGCATCACAACAACTCTTGTAACATCAGAACAATCTGATTGGTTTAAATGACATCAGAACAATCTGATTGGTTTAAATGACATTATGATGTCATACCATCTATGATCTCATCAACAAGTTAGTGTAGGATAAAAATTGACCACAAAAGGGGATAAAGCTGATGCTATCTAAAGATGAAACAGGACCGACATTGAACGAGGAAGAGTGGAATGGCTTCTGCCTGATGTTGAAATGAGATGGGGAGTACAGTCAGGCACAAAATGTGGAGCAATTCAGTTTTTTGTCTCCCAGGATAAGACTGCTAGTTGTAGAACCATGCAGAGGACACCTATTGCTTACAATAAAAATCTCCAACTGAATGAAAATGATAACCACAACTTATGTTCAGGATTCAGCACATAAGCCATTGACCAGGTAAACTAAAACACACATAGAGCTGCCCTAAAAGCACAAACAAACATGACTAAAATCCGAACTCTTTCTACAGGAACTAGTCAGTCTCCAAGTGAGGTTATCCTAATAGGAAAAAAGTCAATCTCATGTCAGAGGAATTTTTATCCGGTCATGTAAGAATGTAGCAATTCTAATGAGGAAGTGATACGTGAAGTCTGTCAAGCATGCAACTAAGCTGGAACAACTGGCTTATATCCAATCAATGATGTGATGCAGGGTGAATAGCACATAGCAAGCATGCTTCAAGTGGGAGGGGGGATTCAGTGTGCGTGCAACAATGAAATCTAAACCCACCTATTTGCATAAGATTGACCTCATCAAGAGTGAAATCACAGAAATTAACTTTCTCAGAAACTGTGCCAACCAAAAATTGTTTACAAGACTTCAAGTGAATCACTAGTTTGCATGGAATTGACCTCATCAAAAGCTCACCCACAGGATTCATCAGAAACTTGTTGAAACCCCAATTTGCTTACAAAGGAAGTTTTCTTTTTGTGTGAATAACAGAGGTTATGCAGGGTCTGCATGATTTCACTAACATCCATTTTTTCCAGTTCCAAAAGAAATGATAAAAATGAGATTTGCATCTGCCAACTTCAAGATCCCTCTACTGTGTGATCTATCTACCTATCTGCTTGCATAGCAAAAGTACCTGGCTCTCATACCGAAAAAAGCCTGTCCAATGCGCAAATAATCCCAACATTAGATCCATAACAACCAATTACGGCAGGATTAAGTCACAGGACAAATGGATAGGAACAGGAGGGGAACAACTACATCTATTACAAAAAAGTGCACTGCACAGCATCAAATAGATACCATGCATGCCCATACAAAATTTTAGTGCGGTCCAACCATAATGCACAAGCAGTGTCATTCCTGTATCTTTTTTGTTACTTGTCTGTTTCCTTATAGTACTCAAAAGGAGATGGTTGATCACTATTTCATAATTAGAACTTATAGAATATGATTTCTTTCTCAATGGACTGGTCCAAAGTGATAGTAACTTTCACACTGTAGCATCAAAATGAAGTCAAATGGCAGTGAATCAGGCAACAGTGCAATACATATATAAAAAAAGAAAGTCAGGAATCTGAAAACGTGCATGCTCGCTACCTACCATCTGGAAGATATCGCTATTTGTAAGCTTTCAGAATTTCCCATTCCATAATTAATATGAGCTCTGGTCAAATTTTTATAAAAAAGAAATTCAAACCTTCAAATTATTTTATAAGGATGAGAGCTCTTCAAAGGGACACCATGAATTTTCATACTTTAACAGCATTAGAACAGATTTGACTATCACCTAACATTGAAACTTGCTCTCCCAAACCTAACGATATAGTCCCTTTGAATGCTTTACAAGCCAAGAAATCTTTCTTCATAGTTGAAGAGACTGTATGAACCAATTAAAATAGAACTGCAACAACTTCTTTTCTTCACATTTTTTTAAACTTCTACTGCTATTTGTCACGAAGAAGCATCACTATCTCAATCCATCTCCATCGAGGAAACTTTTATAACTTCAGAACAAAAGCAGCATGAAATTCAGACACATTTGAACCAATAAACTTGGTGCACAGAGAATAAGCACCAAATTTTCCTTATTTTATGTAAACTTAAACCTAAAAATAGCTTTAGTTGATACTAATAACTGGCTTAATAAAAAGCATACAGGAACATAGCTGATAGTTATTCAACCCATAAATTCAGTAAAATATTTTGATTTTCTAACAGAGGAGAGCAAAAGTCACAGCAAAGGGCTAAAGAAATGTTTTGTATTAGCGTTGGAAAAAATCGCAAAAAGTTCATGACGTTTACAGCAAGGCTCTTCCGCACAGAGAGATCAAGCAACTACCATTTTCACAGAGGAGAGACCAGACAACCACTTAAATGTCTCCGAAATGCATTTGGTCATGTCAGTGTGAGAAGAGATGACCTTAAGACAAATAAGAGGGGGGAGAGAGGCAGTGTTCTTGCCCAACAGTCTAAAGCATGTAAGGTTGATGACTAAATAAACAGCATTAATCAGTATGCCACAAATATTAGGCAATGTGCCGCATTCCAATAATACGCCATAATTGCATCACCACAAAATCAGTAAATGCCTTCTAGCTATAGCAAGCTCTGTGGTCTTCACTCTACCATGACAAACATCCTGAACAATCACTACCTCAGGGGATACCAAATTCATACATAGGTGAATTTTAATCAGATTGATTACAGCCTGCTATGTGGATTATTAGATTTCCACAACAAACTGCAGGAAATGATGATAGGCTCCTAGAGTAATGCGACTACGACTACGGTAGTCTTACAAAGATAGATCTGCCATGAACTAAACAACGTGCTCACCCAAACTAATAACAAACAATATCTAGAGGTATAAAAGAAACGAAAGAATTTCAAAACTGTAGCTGCATTTTTTTCGGTGGCAGCTAATGATGGCGATCATATCCTCAATAGACACATGCTGAGTATGACTGCTGCTGTATCATTTAACATGACACGAAGGTGAAAAAAAACTAGTGAAGGAAGTCAAGGAATTAGATAAATTGAAACAGTTCAGGGGAACATTGTAAAATATACCCTTTCTCCAAAGTGATTGGAGATACTTCAGACATGTAACGAGCTTAGACAAAAACTTTCTATTGTTCACACTTCTTTCACGATTCTGCACTTCAACATGTAAATGAAAATTGCCAACCAAAACAACATTAGTTGATAGAAAACAAGATTGATCCTCATCTCAATGTCAACGACTATTTATGACTTTCCATGCATCAATGTGCACCCTATGGAGTTAAGTATTGCCTGTTTATTAATTGAGAAGTTCTTTTCATTCTTTCACGTCATGTTCTTCGCACGCACAATATAGCCATCTCTAATTTCAACTTTTGTAATTTTTCTGGAGGACAATTTTCAGTAAGTTAAATGATGCATCTCTTAAAAAATATGTAGAAATTGGTATCAAGATTCCTTTGGTAATAGTCAGATATCAGATGGAAAGAGGATTTTTTTGCATTGCCAAACGTGGATTATTTACTTTCTTTGCGCCACCTCGATAGTCAAGCCATGAAATGCACATGTTTTCGATTTGATTTAAAAATTGTCAACGACAAATCATTAATAATTCAATAACTCATAATTGTCTGCAGACTGTTAAAATGTCAATAATGAACAAATATTCAGCAATTCCTCCCTTTCTTTCATGATTGAATACTAAATACCAAAGTTTCTACATGTTTTCAAAATCGTTAGTATTAAATGCACTGCAGTTTTGTGCGGCGTGGTCAAAAAATTTTTCAACCTAAACGTATATAAGCACATGGGATAAAAGAAACAGACAAAACAGCAAATACAAATATACATAAGAACCACCAAAAATGTCTTCCTGATCAAGAAAAAAGAGGGCTCTCTTTGGGCAAGGAATCCAGAACTATGTACTGGAGAATGCAATAACAGCAGAAGACATAGAATGGCTATAAAAATCAATTAACAGAACCATTTTAAAGAAAACTGCAACTTCAATAGAGTATAGCAGTGCAGGAGAAAAAGCAAACATAATACCTGCAGGTTGTTCTTGCTGTTGAGCTTCCTCCATCTCTTTCTGCAACCTCTTCTCTTCTTGATACTCCTCATACCAATCCTTCAAATTTTGAATCATCTGCGGAATCGACAGTATCAATCCTTTGCCACGCCGATACAACATAAATGGAAGAATATCCCAGAAAGTCGGACGAGTATATCCAAACTGTTGCTCTGAAAACAAGAGAAATAAATATTTTCATACAAAGCTAATATCTCACCTGGGTTGACCAATGAAAAGACCACTCATTTCGGTTCGGGCAGTCGTAAAAGTCATTTTGGTCTAAACAATTTAGTCAAACAATTTAACAGAGCACAAATAGAGTGCTTCCCAGGGTGATAGGCTGCATGACCGAGAACAACATACAAAACCAAATACTCCACTTCCACTTGAGTAAAAGGCTTATGAGATCGTAGAGTTTTGAGGAAGGACAAGCTTGCACAAAAATTCAGCAACTAACAAAACATATTTCAAAAAAGGTAGGTTATAGTAACGTAAGAAAACTAAGGACTGTTTTCACATTCTAAATACATCAGGTATATCAACTGGACCCCTTCACAAAACAGGGCCTTTTAAATTCTAAATCTAGGAGTACGAAAATACGTTCGCCTCAAAGCCAAATATGGTGCACGTGTGTACCATCAAATTTTTCTTTCAGACAGGGACTGCCAACATGCCTTCTCTTTCAATTTCCATTCCTTCTATAGAACAATAAATATCTCTTGAATAATTCGATAGCAGTTAGTGATTGATTGGTATCATCCCTAAACGAATTTATTTGAGATGCCGGAATTTTATGCTGAATTGAATTTTATTGCATTGCGTCTTTTCTTCCACAAAACTTTCAGCCCTGGAGCCATTTGGTGGCCAAGAATATTCTCAGGATACTCTTTCTCATTCAACCCCAGGTAGGGTTATACAAATAAGAAAACTAAATGAAATGCAAGATATGAAAAACAATATGCGCTTGAATCCAAGTTTTATTACAACGAAACACGAATGGTGCAACTGGGGAAGAGGACAAGGGAATGAGAAGAGGGGGGAAATTGAAGTATGGCACATGAAAATCCATGCCCCTCATTCAGGGATATGGTGCACGTACGGCGCACATCCCGAGCATGCGCCTAATTTAAAAAGCCCTGCAATAATAAAAAAAAAATCATACAGGATCATTAGCGTCAGCATTAACTATACAATAAGGGTGTAAAAAGTGGTGCGAGAAAAACTTCCAATGTAAAGCCCTTCCCGAAACCAGACTATCCGACTTCCAATGTCCTGCCAAAAATACGGGTGCTTGCCAAGATGGTCAGAAACATCTAACAATATACATAAGTAGATGCCTGCAGAATTCTGTTTGCTCAAATAGTTTGCAACTTTTTGGTGCCCCAAATAATAGCACCGTCCCTCAGCTTCGGTTGTCAAAAGATCATGCATAACAGATACAGATATTAAATATTCACCTAACACATGGTCTGTAGATATCTCAGCCTCATCTGCTGCCTTGCCTTTTGCTTTTCGTTTCTCTAACCGCTTTCTGGCAGGCTCCAGAAGTTCTTCCTGAAATGAGTTAAAATGAGAGAAACCTGCCGTTCACAGCTGGAACGCATAAAACATAAATCTAAGTACCCTGAAGTCCAAACATGATGAATGAGACAAACATGATGCTGACAGGGGTTCGCAATATAAGGAACAGTGAAGCAAAACTCCATAAGACAAGAGATTACAGCTCCATACAAGCACAAAGCTTGGAAAGTGTTGAGGAGCTTTTAAAATTGAGCTTCATTGCTGGAGTTTCTAATAACAGGCACCACTCTATGAAAAGATCTTGAGCAGCGTTAGGCAAGTAAAACTACACTGTATGGTGTACAGAAACATAAACACAAGGGAGACAACATGTAGCAGAATTAGTGTATCCCGGCAACTTTCATTGAAGGTCTTTGTGCTAGATCAAAGAAAAAAAGCTTTCTTTTGGATCAAATTTGCTACTTCCAAAAGGTTGTGTATTGAACTATTGTGTTGCTACATGTAGATTGTCCTGTGTCACTATGTGGCAGTTACATGTAAACTGTATGTCAGAAAAGAGGAAGTTTTGTCTGAGCTCTACAAGGAGTGGTTGTGTTGTCTTCCTGGACTGGAACATAACACAAAACAGTTGGATGGTCTCACCATACCAAACAATTCTGATTGACTTTTGTACTAAAATTTACAAGAACAGATTGGTTCATAGTTACTATTGCTCTGAAGTTTTAAACCAAAAGATGCACAAATTGAAATACTTTTGAAATGCTAAAACAGCTATTTTGGACACAAATAGCCATTCCCAAGTTGAACGAGTGTTTACCCAGTAATGCCAAAAAGTTGAACGAGGGTTTACCCAGTAATGCCACAAAGTTGAACGAGGGTTTACCCAGTAATGACACAAAGTTGATAACATAAGCAGTATTGCTCCAAAAACTCACAGCAAAAATAACAAAAACTAATCAAGGGTTCTTACAACATCTGACGAAACAAGAAAAATTTTAGGATGCCAATTGCCAACCGCAAATCTCATGAGATTTTCTCACATATGGTCCATGGTTCATATATGATGAGTCAAAGAGTTGCCCATAAAACATACGCCAAAAGAAACATGAAAGGAATGAAGAGATTTTTGGCCATTTTTGATCGTAAAAACTGGCCACACCAAGCCTAACCAAACGTTTTCCAGATATGTCCCATGACCCATCACAATAGCACTAGTACCCTTAACACTCACACCGAAACTTTCAAAAAAGAAATGAAGTGTTCTTGAAATAATTTGAAAAAATGGCCATTTTGGAGCATTACTTGCAACCCACAAGGCAAACTGCGGCGCTGAAGAGGAGCATAAAAAATTACCAAAAAGTCATGAATAGATCTTGAATGGATCTTGAAATCCCAATGGTAAGAGACCAGCACCGGAGCATTGAAAGGACCAAACCCAAAGTTCAAGTTTTGATTCATCAATTGCTAACTTTGCGTTTTCAAATTTGAAAATAAGTCTCCCTTAGCAATTGTGGAAATAAAACTTAAACTTAACGTTTCCTTTTGAAAATATCTTAAAAATGACTATTTTTAGGAGTAAATTGCCACCTGCAACAAAAAAAAGAACGGACAGACGGACGAACGGATAGACGGGCGGACGGACGTTCCATAGGACTCTTCTGCTTAGGCAGGAGTTCAAACTGTCTCCAACAAAACTGTCACATAATTTGCTACCGAGCAATGGAGGTTGGACAATAATAGACAACTAGTTAAGACAACAAAGAACAAGGACAAAGATGTTTAGTGATGGAAAGCCTAACAGAGACAAATGCCTTAATAGTGACTTCTTGAGTTATTTCTTGAGTAAAACTGTTCAACTGAAAGGCTGACTTACCAGTTCAAATTTCTTCTCTAAATAAGCAGCCCAGATGAACAAGAAATGTCCAATGCTAGTAATCCCAACAAGAAACGCCATGAATTCTGCAAGACCCATTTTACGATACTTGCGGTAGTAGTATATCGGTTGCCGCCAATCTGGCAATCCATTTTCCAAGACATTGTTGTACCTAGAGGGCAGAATAACAGTGAACCCTGATCAGGTAATTTCAGTTTCAAGCAAACCATTGCAGAGCTGACAAAAATTGATACTTGGACGACATTGACCAAGCTACCAAGAGTGCATATTCTTACTTCCCAACCTTAAGCTTTTCCAAAATGCTGAGTTTCACTATCGCAAGGCTAACTGATATTTTATTTGTGTAAAGTTGACAGGGAGGAAAGTGGTGTAGCTGAACCACCACCAGAAAATGTTTTCAGTTTTGGATTTAATCAGGGTAGGTGAGGATTCCAAATATTCAAAATCATTGTTTAAGAAAAGTGTTTCACCTCAGAAAGCTAAAAGTGTGCAATCAGTGCTAAGAGTTGGCTCAACTGAAACTATCTTGTTTAGAACATTTTCCACAGACAACACAAACTAACAATGATGAACCATAAACACGAAATGAATCGTGAGCAACATGGCAGAACGCAGATGATTTTAGACAGAGCAACAAGCTATGGAGAGTAAATGAAAATATCTCTTGCTACAGGGTGAATGCAAATTGACGATGACAAGGGCAGGAAAACCAATCAGGAAATTGCAATAATCAACACACAAAGCCTTATGCGCAGGGTGACTTCTGCCGATAGGCAAGTGTAATTAACCCTCTCGATGCTGGAACTTGAGACTCCAGCTGCGACCTTCAACAAATTTTATAGGTGCCCTAACACTAACGTTGGATCACCGTTCACTGTGCTTTGACTGCAGGAAATCGAGTCAGTATCATTTTACTGGGCTTGACAGAGAAATGAACACCTACTTACGAACATAGAGTAGTTCAAAACAGCGATAGGCAAAGACTGTCGATCTGACAGGATGAAGCTGAGTCAAGGAGCTAGGAATAATTCAATGAAATCTGTAAGGCCAACTAAGAGTGAGGTCACTTTTAACTATAGAACCATTCAGGATTCTGGACCGTGTTTAAATAGCATACCGTGTATAGCTGACAACAGCAGCCAAGCTGAACCTCTGCTGACTACTGCACACTCGTTACAAAGAGCTATGCATTGTCTTGCGAAGATACTCTTTTTCAATTTTGAGTTCATGATGAAGGAAACATGAAGCACTAAGGCGTAATGAATGGTGATTATCGGATATTGTGAGTATAACAAAGAGTAAAATACTAACATATCTATAAACTAAAGTAACTAACATATGGAGTCCATCATTTCATGTCCTATCTATGGGGGAAAACTGACATTACTGAAAACATAATGAAATAAAGCCAACCACACCTAACTAACAGGCACACCTCAGAGATTAATATAGACCTCAGCAGAAATAATCTTTCCCAACAAAGGATCAGAAAATATTATGCTTTCCATAGAGGGACATTGAGGAAGAAAACATACTTCACATAAAGTGCAAGAGGCAGTAATACAAGAACAGACTAGCACCACCAGTCAAGAGCTCACTTCAATGACTATAAATAATTACTCTATCTTAACGAATATAAAGCGGAAGATAATCGATACTTTTCTCTCTTTCCCGGATCTTTCAGAACATCATTTACAGCCACAAGCTGAAAGAAAGGACAACTCCATTCAATAACCCAATATAATATGTCTCAAACAAGCCTATTCTTGAACTGAAGGATTCCTGAATGTAATACTCAGCAGAACCATTAATAACACTTGTTGATCAATCTTTGAAATTTTTAATTGTTACATAGTAATCAAGTGGGCAAGTACCTCCAATGGAGTTGGTAGATCATGCAAAGACTGAACAAATGCACATTAACGAGAAAAATAACTTACAACTTCTAAACATGCACATCAAAAAATTTGATGCAGGTGTTTAAAACTACTGCCAGATCATATCTCACATCAAATGCTTTCCACAACCAACTGGTATTGATTGCACTGATAAGGCAAGAAGATGCAAATATGTCCCAAGTAGAGATGTGAAGTTGAAAAGAACAGGGTAAACATAAATAACCACTTATAAGCAATTAAAACCTCAGTGACGGTTGACCAGAAGGGGTGACGAGGGAGTAATTGTTTGCTTTACGTGAAGTTAAAGATTTAATATGCCTGCAAACAACAAACAAATACCGTAATTATCTGAAAGAACGCCCTGGCTTAAATGAGCGCCTCCCTCAAATGAGCGCCCCTCTTGGCAGCTGAGAAATTTAATGAGCGCCCCGGCTTAAATCAGCGCCCCCTCAAACCATGAAAGGGGTGCTCATATGATATGGAAATTTGTAATGTATGATGCGCATAGGTGCTCATTCAGATAGTTTATAACAGTGATGAACAAGAGAAGAATTATCTTTGCTGTCAGATATTGGTTGGTTCTTTTTGCTTTTTGTAATAAAGGACTTGACAAACACATTCCGCAATGATTTCTAAATAAAGAAGATCATACTTTCTTTGTTTGTTTTTCAGTTGAGACCGAACAGTATTTGCCAATGTTTGAATGACCACCCTCCTCAAATGAGCACCCTTGCCGAAAGGTGGAAACTTAAACAAGCGCCCCGGCGCTAGTTCAGGCAATTACGGTACTATACATTGAACTCAATTTCCGGGAATCCTATCAAATGGGCAAGAGCAAAAATTGCACGCTTAAAAATGATATATTTCACAAGACCTGTCTGAACTTTTCCTCAGCATCAGGAGCTTTATTCTTGTCCGGATGAAGAACCAGAGATAATTTCCTGTACGCTCGACGTATCTCAGCAGCAGTAGCATCCTAAAGAAATGAATGTGACAATGTTAGCTATATTTGCTAAGCAGCAAAGAGACGATTTACCATTCAATAATCATAGTTATCGAACAAATATTATGAGGGGTCCCGATTGCACATCAAAATCATCATCAATATAAATTTACAAGATTCGCAAGAGGACAAGTTTGATAGCTTCATACGAAAACCCTCAAGTAGGAAGTTGGTCATATCTTGGAAAAAAAGAACTTTTCAATCTTCCTACATCGGTGACTTTCCATGTGATTTCGCATACATTGTTATTCTCAACCGTCAGGCTGAAACTAAAGAAACTTGAAGCTCCCACACCATCTCTGGTGTTTTTTATTGTTCCACTAGCAGCTCCCACTTGATTAATAACTGCCACATGATACCACATCAATCACTGATTACACTAAACAAGTGATTCTGCAAACAATAGAGAGTTCCTTTGCTAAACCTGCGAGTTCAGCCAGAATACTTCCTGGGGGAGCTCCCACAAAGACGATGCAAGTTTTTTTCTAATGGACAGTCACTCTTTTAAGAAGCCTCAACAATAAAACAAACACATACAAATTATTGATTGCATGAGTAACAGCATATTTGGATCATTTTTTGAACAAAAATCACAGCATTTGAGTAGTATTTTCCATGCCAGATACTTTTTGCATAGGGGTCAACATATTGACTATTTGGTGGGTTAATCTGCTGTCAGAGTGAAAATCTGGGCAAACACTACTTTTGACAAGCGTACCTACTGTTTCATTTTGACAAACAAATTTGTAGGCCTTTTAATTGTGCCTGTGGATTACCGTAATGCCTCGAATAAGCGCCCCCCTCGAATAAGCACCCACACTAGAAGTGAAAATATGAATAAGCGCCCACCCTCGAATCAGTGCCCACCTTTTGTATAAGCACCCATCTTTATATCTTCAGAAACTAGCACTAATTCGAATTTTCGACTAGAAAGTAATTGAAAGACAAGTTAGTAAGGTATGTTGAATAAATACAACAGCTTATTTTAGTTTTCATGCTTACTTTTATCGTTTTCATAATAGGAACATGGGAAGCTTTTCCCTTTTGAAATTACTAGTAAATCTGTTTTTTAAATAAGCGCCCCCCTCGAGTAAGCGCCCCCTCGAATAAGCGCCCATTACGGTAATAGAACATCATCTCCTATATCTCACGCCTGAGCTATTTTAACATCCCACCTGCAGATTTCTCCCAGAGTACCATAGAGTCATACACAGACACAGTGGAGAATTTGCAATGAGCGAAAAAGAATAATTTCAGTTTTTTTGGTTTATCCCATGAGTTGTGTTAAAACTCTTTGTGCAAAGCAGCTGTGCAAAGGCAGCAATAGATGAGCATAGTTCTCTGCCTGTGGTCTCAAAGTTTGTCAAACAAGAATATGTCTCTAACCATCAGCATTTAAGCCTGATGGACCACAAGCTCCTTTAGTTTTTAAAGGCGCCTTTTTATAGTGTCCTTCAATGATATTAAACATGGCTGGGTTACAAAAAGATTCCTCCCTGTTCATAGAATAGAATAGTGGAATAGTGCCCGTGTTTATCGAATCAATTTTCTGCTGAATACTAATTTTGCGAAAACTTTGGAAGCACGTCGTTGATCTTCGAAGGCAATTTGCTACGAATTTATCTTGCTTATCTGAATTCATTTTTGACATATTTGTAAAGCAATCTTTATTTTGTTGCATGTTCGAAGCTGTGTACAGTGCAGATGTTCAGTTAAGAAGTTGACGGTTGACCACAATATGGAAGCTTGGTACATAGTGTTGCAATGGCCTCTTTATGATCAATTCAAACAAGATGAGTGTTTCGTTGCCGAATTCCCTACGTAAGGCATTCTTCTCAAAAGTTGCATGTGGCTTTCAGATAGATACAGGAACTTGAACTTGGTAAAGTCAAAGTCTGACA
>JAOBRC010413457.1:0-12281 GCA_027575255.1 Scolionema suvaense
GCACAACAAGAAAATGACCCATGGGATGTACCCAGCAATACAACAGTAAAAGAGCACATGGGTTGTATCTTGCCATACAAATTGAAAATGGAAAATATATACTTTTTCGTACAATATCCAAATAGCAAAGGCATTGTCATACCACACTAAAATGACCCATAGTACATACATACCAGGCACGCCAAACAGGATAAGTGCATCTTGAATAAAACCTGAGTTCAACGAACAAAATCAGAGGGACTATTTCACTTACCAGTGGCTAAAGTGAAATTCCATTATGGGAAAGTACTTACATTCTATAATGATGGTTCTTGATTCAGTTAGGTCTGCTCCATTCCCAGTTGCAACATACGAAAGATTCTTCGCACAAGAATTCTTTGTGAATGGAGGAAGTTGGTATTGATATTTGTACTGATGAAGAGTCGATGTTGCTGTACCAGAATCAGATGTTACAGCACTACCATCAAATTTCCACTGGACGACAGGTTGCGGCTTTCCACAAAGATTCATTTCAATGGTTATACGCTGGTCGAGGCGGTATCGTGGATTGGAAGGAAGACTCGATGCGCAATTGTCGGGGCCACCTATAAGAATTCGTGAGAAATCGAAGTCAACTAAAGACAAACTGATCACAGCAATAATGCAAACGTAATAAAACAGACAACAGTAAAGCCTCGCACAAGGTTTGAGATTCTAATTCACAAACGTTTTGCAGCAGCTCCCATATATATAATACAAGGAGCAGGTAGTAAAGAAGGAGGACTTAATAAGTCTATGAAGCCATCAGAAGCAATCTTGATTTCATGCCAATCATAACCTGTGGTGCAGTTTGAAACACGTAACAAACTGTGTCCATAAAATATCTCATCCTGCCGATAACAGGATGCTGAGTACTAACTTATCAAATAGATTGTTTTTGTGGACATGTACGTGCCAGGATGCAATGAACAGAAACATATAATACAATGGTTTTTCTTGGGGAAGAACTCCTAAAGCTCTGAAGAAAAGGAAAATTCTATCTGAACAGAGAGTAGCTTGCATGACACATCAACAAGTAACAAAAAGCAAGAACTGGTTGAAACATGACAAGCTGTCACTTAGAGTCCAGTGCAAAAGTAAAATGCAGAATGATTTTGTTATTCAAAACATTTCATCTGACTTTCAGTGCATAAATCAGGGCTGGCATGCTCTGAAAATCATGGAATGTGTGTTGCGAAACGTGCAAAACCAGAATCTTCGACAACTCTATTATTAGCCAGCTTGCAGAGTGAGTCATAAGTTGAAAGTCAGGCCTGGATTTGAAAAGATTACTGGGACTCACAAGAAGATGTCTCACAAAACAGTAGTAGTCCAGATTGCAATGTTTTTGTCAATAAAAATCAAAACCTTTCGTCAGCTTTAAGTTGGAACTTATGTTATTGAGGTCATTTTTCCCCTTTACAACATTACAAAAGCAGTTTTCCAAACAAGTGACACTATTAGTGGACTCCAGCGAAATTAAGAGGATCTTTATACTAGATCAAAGAAAAAAACAATTACCCATTCCCTTTGAAACTATTTTCAAACAAAATTTGCCATGCCCATGTTAAACACTAGTCTTTTCATATCAGTTTAATGATTTGAGAATACATTTTTTTGTCATGCTTCTGCCTCTGAGTCAAAACTGGCCATGCCCAAACCGAGAAGCGGTTTTTCCCCAAAATGAAACATGGCTTGTAACATAAGTAGTGTTGACCCGTAGAGTCAGATTTCAAAAATTACTCCGAACTAATGAAGAATTCCTTAACTATTTTGATAATACCTTAAAAATGGTCAGTTTTGGCCTCAAATTACCACACACAAGCAATATGAAAGTTTCTCCAGATATGATCCATGGCTCTTAACATGCCCCTAAAAGTACAAAAAAAGCAATGTTATGGAGCATTCTGGCAAGTCACTAAAATTTGTCATTTTTGGACATAAAAATCACAAAAAAACTTACTAAGCGGCGGATATTATCGAACTATAGATGTTGTAACCTAACTGTTGTTTGTTTTTAAATTTTACCTTTTGAGCTTTACTGATAAGCCAATGAACCTACCCAAAACTGGTAAAATAAGCCCCGGGGGTAAATCCAAGGATTTCTTGACTCTTGTCCACTAATGCATACAAACATGACTCACCCACGACTGCTAATGTCACATTCTCTGCTGTTGTGTATTCCGTTCTTAATCCAACTCTAAATGATGCACTGCATGCAAATACAATACTATCATTGTACTCCGTGTTTTTCACTGTCAGTGTGTATGAGTTAGATGAAGCATCATGTCCAGTAACAAGTCTGCCACCTGGATATTTTGCTTGACCGTCAGCTGTTACTGCAAATCCTGTTCCTCCGGAAACAACAGCCAATAATGGCAATCCAAGAGGAGCATGGGAACACTGGACATCAACAAGTCCAGCAGATCCTGCATCATCGGCAATCCATGTGAAAGTTGCATCTTTACTGATTTCAGCTGTAATAATTGCCACTTTTGCAGAGAAAGAGTATAGAGTCACTGAAAAACAATAACAAAATAGTTTTAGAGATATGTTGAACATAGTGGTTCAGGAAACGTAAACAAGGAAATTTGGCATCCTTGCCTTTCATATGACATTTCACATATGGAAACACAGCATCTTCAATGCCCTTACACCAGCTAGAACCTGCTGCGTGGACACAACATTAATTCCGACTTAGTTGCATCGGTATGAAGTTGGTACAGCCATATTGCGTATTTCTGGGTAGTGGCGAAAATTTTGAGACCTCAGCAAAAACTGCATACTAAGGGATGTGTGCAATCCTGAGAAATCTGAGTTAGAACGCATTTTTGTCAGGAATGTGGCAGCCATTTCAGCTAGATGTCCCAGTCGAGAGAAGACAGTTCATGCTAATATCGTCGAAACTGTAGTTGCAGTATTGACAAAGGACAATAATTTAGCAGACGTGTATGTAAGCACTGCCAAGTTTAGAAGTCTGAAAATAAGTGTACCCTTTTTATTGTAGTACAGATGAAATCCCACTTCGAAGAAGGACGTAGTAGAACAATGAAAATACAATAAGAAATCTGTCTCACACAAGATTCAGGCAATTCTATTGCCTTGGGAGAGTCGAACATCGATTCTGATACCAATGATAGTGACTGGGAGACAGAAGTTCTTTCTCCTACATCAGGTCGAGTGTCCCACCTGTCAATTAGGTGTGACATTGGCTCCACAATTCGGCATATTTAATTGACTTGGTTGGCCAGGTAAATTTCTGAAATCACTTTCAGCATATTTTGTGTAAACATAAACTGGGCACGTACAGTTCTGAATCTAAGTAGTGCCGACATTGTTCTTTGAATAAATTGTTAGTTTGAGATTTGCTTAGTCATGACCCTACATTCAGGAGGGTGCAAGTCTGAGCTCATGTATAGGGACAGTATCCGATAGGTGTCAGAAAATGTTAACGTTTTGAGCAAAATTATTTTCATTTAACATAAAAACAACTTTAATGCAGGCAAAATACTTCTATAAGTCAGTCATATCATATTCATGTTTTTCGGCAAATTGAAAATGCAAACATAGGATCAGGATCTGCATTACATGTGAATACCAAAATTCAAGACTTGAGCCTCAAGATGAAGATATATGATTCCTTTAGTTCATGACCGACATACTTTAGATTTAGAGCCCTGCAGCAGTCCTTTTACTTTGCACGAAAAACCTCAAAATTTCTAAGATTCAATTGGGTCCTCTCCACCTGTTAATTAACATTGGGAACTGCAGCTAATAGTGACTATTCATCACAAGAGAGAAGTGAAGTGAAAGAAGGCAAAAGAAAAAGAAAAGACTGACAGGAAGAGAAGACAGGCACCAAGTATTTACCTTTCCCAGAGTCAAAATAGGACCAGCTGTCTGAAAACCCCAAATCATTATAAATTACTTAAATTACTTGAGTGAACTGGTCAAAAGTGAATCCAAAACAAGTTTGCTGCACTTGCTATAAAGATACAGCTTCTACACTTAAAAGTTAATGAGTTAATTATTCGGCTCCTCTGCTCTAGCTTGACAGGGTAGATACTGTAGACGAGCCAACAAAGGGGGTCTGCATGACTCGCTTGTCTTTATCTGGTTTGTCAGAGTAGATAAGGAGAGCAGACAAGCTAAATCTAACCACCTCTGTCAGTCTCTATCGGATTTTATCAAGATGAGCCAGCTGTACTTGGTCCATCACAGTTGATGAGCTAAAAGTAACGAGCTAAACTTGCTGCACACCTGCCACACCTTCTACTTTGCTCGCCTAGCATATTTACACTGTCGAGCTAAAAAGACGAGCAAAATATTTGGCCCGTCTGAATCTAGCTCGTTGGTTTAGCTCGGCAGAAACGGCAAATATGTCACAATGAGTACGCTATAAGGGTGGCTATGATTATCTACGGTGTAGTCACATCAAAGCAGATCTAATTAGATCAAAATATCAAAGTTTTTTCCCTATAAGAACTATGAGAGATGATCCCTTTAGAATGCTACCCTTTTTCATAGATTAATTACTAGATTAATTCTGTGGACAATATTTCACTGTCCAAAACTGTGAAATGCTGTCACGAGATTCTACAACAGCATTAGTCATGCTTAGTAAGCAGCATCCTCATTCGGTAAACAAAATCCTACATTCTAGCGCTATTGCAACGATCTAAGTCGTGTGGACAGGTCTTGATGAGAAAAATTCCAGGTGATGGTTGGTGCTTAGAAACCGTTTCTAAGGTCTATGGTGGTCCTTAATAACTGAATATTAGAAAGATTTGTTTGAATGGCCTGAGCAACATATTACATCTCTCCTTGAGATTAAGCAAAATTTAGACCCACACAACTGTTCAATGAGCACCAATTTAATAAGTAAGATGAGATAATTCCACTTGCTCTGACCATGCGTCATGCATAATTACTGTTGAGAAGCAAAACGGTAGCAAACCAAAATTTTCCCATAACTTTGAAGGCAGATATTTCTGGAAGTACAACAGCTTTTGTCATGAAATAAAAACCGACAGTCATGTTTTTTAAATCTCCATTACCACCAAAAAATCATTGTAGACCGGTGTATTGCTTTAACAACAGTTGTTTTTTGGAAAACATTCCAATAAAATGACATAGCACTTGCATCAGCTTAAAACTCACAATCATAATAGATTGTAAATTACTAAGTTGGCTGCAACTTACCTGTTTTCAATGCAAACAGTAGAACAGCTAATTGTAATGAACTTCTAGCACCATCTTGCCTACGAGTTCCGTCCATTCTTCACTAGCAAATTCCGACACATCTAGAAATTTCTTCAATAACTACTGATACAATTAAATAATACATCATTACAATCAGTGGACTATGAAAAAGCCAGGACCTCAAGGACATCTCTTGCTTTCATTGAAACGTGGAAAATAACATAAACATCTTTAAAAAGATTGCCTTTTCACTAAACACATTATCTTAACACTAGGATAGTACAACATGGTGCTAAATAGGAGACAACAGTAAACCCTTCCAAAAAAACATGGCCTTTTATGCAGAGTAAAAATATCTTAAGCGCCAAAAATAGGTTGCAACCATTAACATCATAAATACAAACGTATTAATCCATATCCTTTTACATCTATTCCATATGGGTTCTTTTCAACCTTTGTACTCACGGGGGCCTTTCACTTCCTTAATATTTAAGCATTGGCTATGGCTACTTGATACCGCCAAACTTGGTACGATATATTCTAACAAGTAACAAACAATTTGATGAGATCATAATTTTGATTGCTTTTTTAATTATCAAGTAACATTATCATAATTAGTAGGTGTATCATTTTGAAGAATTTTCATAATTAATTGCTTCAACAAAACGTAACTTGTGTTGCATTCCATTAGAACCTGACAACCAAAAATTGTCAAATCATTCCCAGAATTTTGAGACCAGGAGGATGAAATCGAGTAAACCTTTGTAAGGCTGTCCCTAATCTTTTAAAATGAAGTCGCAGGGTTTGGCAATTCTTGAGGCATTTTTTGAAAACAATTGATGGAGGGCATAATGAACTCCCCCCCTTCAATACAGAACAGGGTTAGTATCAGCATATGCATATAGCCTGTTAATAGCGGAACAAACTCTTAGAATCACTAAGCCGTGTCCCATTCAGGTGACTTAAGAGCTGCACCTAGCCGAAAGGCACACCTAATAGATGAAATACATGGTCTATGTAAAATACCTGAGCAGCTCTGAAATAAGACACAGTTTAAGAACCTACAGAACAACAGACAAACCATAAACAACTCAGATCTTAAAAGAAGGAAATAAGACATATTCAAGCAGGCAAATTGTATTCGAATCAGAATCGCAAAAAAAAACCTGAAACAACAAAGGTCGTGAAAAAGTATTTTCTTTGTATTAATACAGGATTGAAAGGTGCATTCCTCCTTCAACACAGCTTTATATCACTTGTTTCTTCCTTGCATTTTGTTGCCGAATTCAGTAGCTTTCACAAACACAATTTTAGAAGAAGAATTGCTGAATGCCTATGACACTACCATAAAATAAAGCAATGACATCAGCTTGTCTGACAACTTCCAACTATTTAAAAAGTCTTCACCACCTTAAACAAATCATGTCTGTTTTGGAGAACATGAACAAAAAATACAGCTAAGATGTTTTTTCACATTTCAAGGAAAGCACTTTTACATTTATGGAACTATCGAACTATTGCCTTGAGCTGATATTTTGTTTACATCAGAACATTATCAACGTACTGTCAATACATTGGCAGTTTTCATGAAACAATCACCCAAAGCACTGAATAGGGCAGAGAGAAAGCCCTTTGATTCTATTTGACCACACATACACATGTGTAGGGCACATTCATTTCATTACTAGAACTTTATGGACGAAACGCAAGGACTTGCTTTCACAGATACTTTAACGTAAAGCTTGTTCTTAATACTAACATTTAGAACATAGAACTTGCATATCAGCAACACAAGCAGGTAGATGGTGGAATTTGAGAAATAAACTTAAAAAAAAACCTTTTTTTACTGGAAATACTCCCATTAATTGGATTTCTCTGAATCAAAAACAGCTACTGCAAGAGCCAGCTATAAATAAAAGATTACTTCATCTACGAATGCACTGGAGAGCTTTCACACACAAAAAAAGACACCCCAACTAAACATTCGAAAAAACAAGACTGCTTCTTGTAAACAAATAGCAGATAGGCTTTGTAAGCCACCCAACAACAATGTCATAAACTCAACATAAGCAAACCAGCAATTGCTCCTACTCTCAACATAAATGAACAACAAGCAATTGCTCTCAAGCAAACAAACACAACAATATGATAGCGAACAAAATTGCCACTGCCAAGGGTCGTGAAAATCTCGGACAAAATATTTGGCTGCAGCCGCTCTCCTCACATCAAAAATATATTGACGAGATAGAAGAATGGTTCATTAATTTTCCACGAATTGCCACCCTTTTTTACCCAGACATTGTCACGGGGCATGGGGAACTTATTTGGGCCATATCCAGGAAACAGAAAAAAAGTAGCGAATATTCATGCCCGAGATCAAAGGTCAAAAAATCTCAGTGATGCATTGATTTTCAGTCTCAAGTTTGGTAGCAGCTGCAAAATAGAGACAGACAGAAAATGAGGAACTAATGCACTTCCGCGTGACACTCCATTTGTGGCTAATTCAATGAGCAGACAACAGTCGGAGCAAGGTGAGAACATCGGCAGCCGTTATAGTAAGGGTTGTGGTGTAAAAATACATAAGCTCCCAAAATAAAGGAATTGCCAATAGCAACCTCATGTACGGAATTACACTCAGGTAATTCCAAATTTCTTTTTATAGCTGTCAGCTATGTTTGGTTCATACATGGTGCTACCCTAATATTTTATCTTCCCATTTTCACAAAAAATAACGTCACATGCAGCTATTGGGGGTTTGAGGGTGTCGGAGCTGGCCAGCAACCCCCTCTACATCTTTTGTTCCAGTCAACCAATGACTGTCTAATGCCTTGTCACGAAGAAGCACAGTAAAATACATAATAAATCAATTTCAACAAAGTTCAAGTTTCATAAAATAATAAACCAAACGCAGTTTGAAGATAAAAACTATGGTAAATAGTAAATAATAAGTATAGTTAAAAACAGTTCACTTTTGAACCACTTAATAGTTTTCCTTGCCAGTACCAAAATGCAGAATAAATACAGAATTCCATAAATAAATCCTCAATATTGCAGAAATGCAGATAAAAAGAAACATAATTCAGATCCGTAGAATACTATACATAATTATATAATTTCAAAACACGTGACCAGGTTTGGAACAGCTACGAAATAGCTACGAAGGGTACATAAGATCCCATACAGAGTTTAAGAGGAGAAAAACATGCAATAATGTGTCATCAAATACGTATCAATCATCAATCAATCACGATAGACACATTTAAATGAAAAATGCAGCAGTATCTCTCGCATAAACTGTTTGTTCATGATTTATAAGTTTAGGTTTTGGAGTTTTTCAGTCAACTTTGTTTTTCACAACATAACTCTCATACAATGCACAACTGCAGTCTGACTGATAAAAAAACAAAGAAAATAGTATTATTTACCTCAATTCCTCCAAATTGCCGGTATTTGAAAGTGAACGATTAAAATGACCGGCAACCAACCTGATTCAAAGACTTCATCCCGGAGAACATCTGATCCACAAAATTTATTCGTAGCAGCAAAGAATATATGCCAACAAAAGGAAAATCACAGCCATAATAACACACGTTGCTTCATTCACAACAGCAATAAAACTGCTCAATGTGCAGCCACATGGGCAGAGGAATAGTTGACTTGACAATTTTTTAAACCTTGCATAAGTTAGAAGACATTTCAAGACAAGGAGAGCTAATAGGTACAAACCGACAAACGTGACTCAATTGCATAACAAAAGCTACTTTTAACTTGAAATATTACAGTACCGGAAACCAGGAATTTGTATCGTATCAAACGAACACTCTTTAGAACAGGTTGGTTTAGGCTTGGGGCAGAGCAAATAGTTGTGCATTTTTTCCGAAATTATATTTCAGTGCGGATAACACCATAGGGCCATTATGCAAATGTTTTAATAAAGATAGCAAGAGCTGGTCGATCAGAACACCAATTTACCCAATTCCATAAAAAATAAAAACTTGCCTTCCATCCAATGCAGGGAATAGCATTCTACACAATCATAATAATTATTCGTGCAAATCAGCAAGACCCTATCACTATAGCAACAACTGTGATAACAGCAAATATACTCCATCTTGATTGGACGATGCTTCCAGAAGAGTCTGAAAAAAAAAACAAAGAAACTTTTGTGATTATCTTATGTGTGAAGTTTTTATTCAGATTCCTCTGCCAGGGTACAGGTTAAAAATTTATGCGTTGAAGATGTTCTAATGATACTGTGGGATGGAACGCATGGCACAAAACAATTCCATAAATGCATTACGTTTTGACAAAATAAACTGGAACCAGAAACTTGTCAAAGACTACCTTCATTTTTCTAGTGCTACACAATTGATTGAACAAATAGAATTCAGTAGTTCAAAAATTCATGAAGCAATTGCAAAGCAAAAAGCAGATAGAAAAACCTAACAGTGTCAAAAAAAAAAAAAAAAAAAAAATGAGGATATATCTTAAAGCAAATGATACAATATTTATGCTTCAAACATTCTTATATTTGCAAGGATCTACTCACAGTATCTCAGCAGAGACACAATATTGAAATATGATGGGGAATTCATTACAGGTTTTGCATCTATATTCAATGCGTTATTTGTACTTCAATCGTCTATGTGAAACTTGCCAGAGCAAAAACATATTCATGAAACATGACACAATGAGGTTTCTGTAGCTAACAGACCAGTTTGGTTGAAAAAATACTCGCGATTATAGACTAAACAACTCCTTGAAAGAGATGCATAAGCTCAATCTTATTACAATTTGGTAACAGGACATCCGACAACCTTTTCATGCAAATGTGAGATTTAACAACGAACATCAGAAGAAAGTCATCATCTTCAGATACAGCCCAAAGCTTCTAAATAGTTTAAGAAGTTTCACAAGGTTCAACATTATTTTTCTAACTGATTATTGCACTCTTAAGCAAATGTTTCCACACAAAACTTGATTGTCTAAATCTAGGACAAAGGAAGAGGACATGGAATCCAACCACGTTGTTTATACAGGCGAGACAGAAAATTTCCGCAAATATTCAATGCTCGTATATCACTTAGTACAAAATCGACCGAAATTTCTTCTCACCTTTATTGAAAATATCAAACAAGCCACATCGAAGAAAATTCCAAAACCAATATTGCTTCACTTACCAACACTCAAGGTTACATTCGTTGCATCAACGGTTATAGTCTGCGGCGGTAAACCACTACCAGCAGAGACACGGAAACTAGCTCGACAAGCGAAGGTCATGGAGTCATTCATCATGACCTTTTTAACAGTCAAAATATATTTGTCAGATGACGCATCATGTCCAGTCACCAATCTATCATATGGATAGTACTGTTTACCATCGTCTGTAACAACGAAGCCACTTGCACCTGCAATAGCTGCTAGTAGCGGAAGCTGAAGTGGCGCATGTGAACATTGAACATCGGATAAACCATTTGAACCAGTTTCATCAGCAATCCAAATTAATCTTGCGTTGGTACCTACAATGGCCTTTACATCAGCTTTCTCAGGTGTAAACTTGTATGTTAACACTAAAATTGAAAAAGAATATGTTGAGTAGACTAGAGTACCTATGGCAGCCTCAGAAAAACTTCCTCAAGCTAAACTTATACCTACACGCTACAAAATAACATGAAAAAGACTGACTTTGGAAAATATGAAGTTAGTACTTCAACCCTAAAACCACAAGGAAAAAGCCAGAGCAAGGCTGATACGCAGGAATGACATCAACTAAACTCTGAGGCCCTAACTCATTATCCTATTTAGGGCAGTGGGTTGGTAGTCTGCATTCTATCGCAGCGGCCCGGGTTCAATTCTCGCTCTCAATATGTGTAAGTGGTCATAGATGTTAAGTGTCATTTCATGTGGCAAAACATTTTATCGGCCATTTTTCATCAAAATGTCACAAAATTGAAGAATCCTGGAGATATATACATAACGAACCCTTGAATGAAAAAACAGTAGGGACTGTATTCCTCTTTGAATCTCTGATAACCCTACCTGGGTGTTCAACCTCTCGAAAACGCTCCCCTGCATAAACTGGACACCAGAAGAAATATTTTAAACTCGCAAGCAATTAATGTTTTTATTTTGAACCTAATGTTTTCTATTGGCGGTGAAGTCTTAACAATGCACCAAGCAACCTACCTTGAGTAGTATGACACAGCAATGATATCCATTGCAATGTTAACCAACCATGCCACTCCATCACAAGAAACACCAGTAACCATCAGCTATCATTATACCTACCGAAAACTAAAAATAAAAGGTTATGTATAGTGATTGGAAGAAAGCAGCTTTTCATTAATCTGTATACATAATTATCCTAATGCATTGTGGGTCCTTTCAAAGCCTGACCTTATTTTACCTCTGTGAAGTGGACCCCAGGTCAAATGCTTAAAACAGAACCTCTAATGCCAGCCCTTATAACACCAGTAGCTGAAAACTAATGCTGTTCAAAACCTGCCTAAAACGGGCCAGATAGGTATCGGTCAAATCTCAACAGGTTAAAGCTTGTTATTTTACGAGTGCGATCCACAGATAGGCTCAGATTTCTGATGGTACCGAAGTATCAAACCGTTATTGACTATTTCGCCCACCCTCCAGTCGCCCCCCTCACATGTTCACCAACAAATCTAACTTACTCTCAACTTTCAGCTGCCAATTGTCCAGCATTCGTATACCTTCACAGAAAGCGGAAAGCAAGCCCAAGCATAGCCAAATCATGAAAGTTTATTATAACTAAGTATTGATAGCCTGTCACAGGTTTACATTTAATACTTTACAGTTTCAAGAATGCAGAATTAAAGATTGGCCCTCACGTCAAAGAACAATTTCAAAGTATAATTTCAAAGTATAAGAACCATAACACTCCCCACAAAAGCATTGAATCATTTCTTCATTTCATTTCTTCTTCATGCAACAACAGCAGCAAACCTCCAACCAGTCTTCAATAAAAACACCCACATAAATTTCAGAGCTCAGATATGCCAGTGAAAACTGCAAACAAAAAAACTTTGAGT
>JAOBRC010413568.1:0-12281 GCA_027575255.1 Scolionema suvaense
CTCTTTCTCTTTTTCCAGTTTCGCTTTACGCTGAGCTTCATTCCGTATATTATCCAAAGCGTCCTGAAATTCGGAGACGTTCTGGTCTGCAAATTTGAGGAACGTGACCCACGATGACTGAAGGGGTTGGACATGTTTAGGGCCTGAACGTTGTGCAGAATTATCCTCGGCAACCACGTCGACAAGCGACCTGAAGGAACAGAAAAAAACGTTCATTATTGCTACTGTACCGGACAGGGTTCAGTGGAGAGCTTTTTGTATTCTCACAAAAGAAAAAGAAAGAAAAAAAGTGCACTAATAAACGGTTCCTAAATTAATACCTTGGACAGCCTAACAAAAATCACCATTTTTGTACAGAAAATAACTGCAACCAAGGCGAAGTAGATTTTCTAGAGTATGGCACACGGCCCAAGATGTAAATGCCATTACTGCAAAGGTTAACTGCAAAATTCCAACATAAGTTACGAGCGGATGTAGAAGCATTTCCACAAAACTCACAATGACAATCTATGGACGGAAATGGTCACCTGCACAAATCCGGGAAAAGCGCTTGCGAAGGAAGGAGGTACAGACCCTCGTTTTATAGCACTACACATAGCTATAGAAGGTGCTCAAATAAGGTATTTTTGAGGGTGATATTTATATTTTTTCGGTCCTCACTAAATTCATTGGTTTCAGCCATTTTGAACAGCGAAATCATTTTCAAATTAATCAGATATACTTGAACGTTTTTACAGTCAGACGGAAATGCATTAGGACAATGATCCAACAATGGCACGAGTAGCAAGTATTATAACATTGTTGCAAAGTATAGAAGAGATCTCTTCCTGATCTTACTGATGGTCAATATCATCACCACCACTTGCCTTCAGTCTCGGGTCAAAAGTTTATATAAAAAAAATGATTTTAATCTTTTAATTTTTCAAAATTACCTAAAATGACCATTTTTTTTTATTTAAAAAAATAGCCAAACCAAAGACGAGTCCGTGTTTTCACAGACATGAAGCATTAATCATACAGTATGTCAATGCTATTGCCATGACGTTTCAGTCAAAACGTTACAAGGAAAATCAACAAACTCATGCAACGAAACCCGTGAATTGGCAATTTTTCATGCAGAAAAGACAGCACATATGCGAACTGACGGTTTTCCAAGAAGAAATACCTTGAAATTTTTACAATCATTTTGCAAAGGCTATTGAATACTAAACCAAGTTATGGCAACGGAAAAGTAGAGCATTATTCTTGCGTACAAAAATTGCACTCGAATCACATCGCAAACAAAAGACTCGGTAAAATTGTCCTGACTGCTTTCCGAAGTCCTACTCTCGTTTAGCTGAAATGTAAAACTAATAGCTCCTTGAAGGGAATAGTTCTTTTTGTTAGTAAATAATTTCTCACGTTTGGCATTAGAAGCAGCAAGTAATGCGCCTCCAACGGAACAACGAAAAGGAAAATTTTACGTTTTTCAGCCTTCACCGTCATTTTATAACATTTAAATTACTGTCCTGCCATAGAGAACAGATCTTAATCGTGAACTAACAAGTCACACAACTAGTGGATGCCCGCAAATTTAATTGAGAATCTTTGTGTTAGGTCAAAGAAAAAAATACGACATACATCATACGATTCACACCACAAATAACACAGAACTGATGAAGCATTACCGAAATATTTTGAAAAAAACCCTGAAATTAGTTGTTGCTCACTAACTTGCCACGCCACCCTGATCGACATAATTCCAAGATACAAAGTATGGATCATAGCATAAAGATATGGTTACCCCTAAAATCCACACCAAAAAGAGCAAAAAACTGATGTACGCTGTTTTTTCACATACTCTGAAAACACCTTAACGGACGTAAATTACCACCTGCAAGCCTAACGAGTTTTTCCTCAGACATGGCACATGGTTCATAACATATGCAGAGCTGCCCCTAAGAATCACACCAAAAATGACTTAAAACGGATGAACCGTTTGACATACTTGGAAAAAACCTAAAAATAACCAATCTTGGAAGTTAATTGCCACCCGCAACCATGACGGGATGCCACCCAGATACAGCACATGGTTCATAACATATGCAGAGTTGCCCCTAAGAATCGCACTAAAAATGACTAAAAACGAATGAACCGTTTATGACATACTTGGAAAAAGCCTTGAAAACAGCCCATTTCAATCCTAACGAGATTTTCCTCAGACAAGGAACATAGTTCATAATATACACAGAGTTGCCAATAAGAATCGCACCAAACATGATAAAAATCGGATGCACTAGTTTCGAGATATTCGGCAAAACCCTTTGCCATTTTTGGACTTAAATTGCCACTTGCAAGCCGAACAAGAGTTTTCCCAAATATGACACATACTTCATAACATAACTACTATTGCCCTGAAGCTTCACACCAAAAATTAAAAAAAAATATGAATGAATCTTGCATTATTATTAAAAAACTTTAAAAATGGCCATTTTTGTACATAAACTGCCACCTGCAAACTAAACGAGATTTCCAGGAGACATGACATATACTTCAAAACATGCACAAAGTTGCCCCTAGAATTCACACCAAAAATGACCAGAATAGGATGAACAGTTTTTTTAACAGAATTGAAAAAAAAAACATGAAAAACGCCATTTTAGGACGCAATTGCCACCTCCATATGAGGTTTTCTGGAGACATGCCACATGGTTCACAACATGCATAGAATTGCGTCAAATATTTACACTAAAAATAGCAATGAACAGATAAACCGTTCATGACATATTAGGAAAAAACCAGAAAATCACCATTTTCGGATGAAAATTGCCAACCGGAAGCCAAGCAAAATGTTCAGGAGGCATGGCAAATGGTTCATAATATGTGTAGAGTTACCCCTAATATTCACAGCAAAAATGACCAGAATTGGATGAATAGTTTTTCACACATTTGGAAAAAATCATGAAAATCGCCATTTTTGACATACATCAATTGCCACCTGCAAGCTGAATGAGAGTTTTCCCAGATATGATACATAGTCCACAACATAACTGCTATTCCCCCGTAGCTTCACACCAAAAAACAAAATAGTAATGAACAGATTTTAAAATATTTTCGAAAAACCCTAAAAATGGCCATTTTTAGGCATAAAAGGCCACCTGCAAGACAAACGAGCTCCATCACTTGTCCTCAATTACGGATTGTCACCTTCACACCAAATTTCAGAAAAAGTCATTGAGTGGTTATTCGGGAAAATGCGTTGGTGACGGAAGGACAGACGGACAGATGGACAGATCTCATTTTATAGGACTCCTCCACTAACGGGGGTCCAAAAAAAAAAAAGGTAATGCTCCTTTAAGGGAATTAATTTTCGCAAGAACTAGTTTTCGCAGTTTTCTGCCAAATCTGCGAAAATGAATTTCCGTCAAAAATCCTGAAAAATTTTGAGCCACGAAAATAAATTCTTGCAATATTTTCTTGCTTTCCTAGACAACTATCCTTTCTCTGGGGAAATTTCCATGTAAATGAGCTGAAATGGTAAATTTCTTTATACAAATATACTTGATGGCACATCTATCCCAACGGGAACAAACCTGGCAATGCTTTGTTCAAATTATGGTAGAAGTTGTGTTCTAATGAATTAAAAGATATTACAGCACATCGCCTACGAAACAAATCACGCAAAGCATCGCGTGCCCCTTCAACTGTAAAATAAAATAAAACCGCAAAAATCTGCGGAATTTCGAAAGAATAAAATCTATGAAAATAAGTTCCCATGAAAAGAAAAGTCCCTTCATGTACATGGCCAATACCTTTCATACCTAGTACCATTTGCTATAAAGGTTCAGCCCAATAACAACAAACACGTGACCACTTTTTAAAAATCCTTCCAAATGTCCATTTTTCGAGATCAATCTCTACGCATAGAAAAAATGTCCTCGAAACGTCCAGCCTTATGTCTCAATTACGGATTATCACCTTCATGAAAAACCATCGTGCTTCCTGTGCCATGAGTCAAAATTTGGAAAGACCATTTCCACTGTGTGAGCTCAATATCGCCTAAAACAAGGTCCATACACATGCTGCCCAATATTTTTTCCTGACTTTTGCTTGGAAAAGGGGGTATTTTTCCTGACTTTGTACCAGAAATATATATTTTTCCTGACTAAGCACTGATAAAACACATGTGATTAACAATCCATTATTTTAATCTCAGTAATCAAAAGTATATATTTTTTTTTACCTTGGCATGAAAATAAAGCTCTTAGTCAACTAGAATTCAAACAGGAACAACAATGGTGGGATTCAGACTACGTTCATTATCACGATAGTTCATTCACCAAGTGAGGCTTTAGCAGGACAACACGTCTGAAAGCACATTTTAGCGGGAATCTTCCATGGAATCTTCTCGCAAATGAGACAAAAGATTTAAACGTTAGCCATAGCAAGCTAGAGACGTACATTTGGATGAATAGAAGTTACTTATCCAATCAGCAGCCAGCAAAGTACAATGCGCAACTAACACATGCTTAGTGCAAGGCGTGTGAACACTAGAGTCTTGATGAATATACGACACTGTGTAGGATTATCATGATCAGTCTGAATGCGACTATCGTTAGCAAGCATGTTACTAACTGTGCTAACGGGTGGCTAGGAACTCAGCGTTAGCAGCTTGATATCAGCTACTCATAGCACAGTCTGAATCCACCTAATATTAAAATCTTACATAACTAAGAACCCTCTAATATCGTCAGACAGGTACTGCAGCAAACAATCCTGATACCTGCTCCTCGCACAGGAGCTTCTAAACTCTTTTGCAACTTCCAGAGTGTGTGGCTTATTGTTGCTCGACAGGAGGTGACGCTCAATAACCCTTTTACTCACACTAGACTTCTCAACTGTGTTGCCTTTGACAACTCTTTGAACTGTCACTGTCTACCATCACTGTGTCAATATAAAACTCACATAAAGCAGGTGCATTTGCGACATAGGAGCTGGGCACACAGAAATCTGAGATTTCCTAATCAAAACTAGTCAGAGATTGAGCGTGAGAAAGTTAAAGTATAAACAGAAGTTTTTGACTTCGTTTCATTAGCAGAATTCAAAACAACCGGGCCCACAGACACTAATCAAAATCTGAATTCATATTACGGCAATTGGTATGGTCTGTCCACTGACTTAATGGTGACTTGTTATGTTATCTGTTTCGCTACAGTTGTCTGATAACATATGTTCATACATTACCAGGTACAGATTATATACAAACAATATATGCATGCTGGGCCTTAGGTGTAAATCGAAACCAATATCTTTCTTTGAATGATGCACTTTGGACTTGGACACTTCAGCAATTATGGCAATATTCATGAGTAGAGAATAACACACACACCTTGTAAAACATGTAGATATTGGTTGCATAATGTCAGATGATATAATAGCCTTGATCTACATCATATTGTTCCAGTGTCCTGCTCAGATCTCATCTTAATCATGCCTTAGTGCTGCTATCGAGCTACACCTCCGCACCTTTCACGGCTATCTGGCGGTCTGCAGAATACCACACAAGCACCTTTCGATCGCAGTCAAAAAACGCCATATGACTAGAGTAAAAAGTCGGGCACACATACAGAATGTTGACTTGCTGGCAATACTTTGTTTTCAAAACAAAGCCCACCGTGGGAATTCAAAATTTGACTAGCGTATTCAGAATAATTACGTCTGTGTGTCCAGCACCACAGAGAGTCACCGCGATGTCCCTCATAGACGAATACAGAGCTAGCGTTGTATCAGCACTGTTGGTAGTAACTAACTTTTGTAGCCCACCACATTTTTAAGCAGCAACTCCAGCTTGTTTTATCAGGGATAGTTCCGTACAATTGCCAACAGTGGTTGGGTGAAAAACCACAGCATTATGGACCACAGTTAAGTCCATTAGGCAATTTGTCGATCATGGCACTTATGCACAAGGCAAAATTCGCATAGAAGTCATCTTTCACCATTATTGGTGACTTGTCTTTCTTTGATAAGTCAGAGAGTATGCTCTCAGCAGCAAATCCAATGGAGAAATACTGACAGCACTTCAACTTTGACCACAACTGTAAGCAGTGGCCGAAAAAGATTTACAAAGTCTGTGTAGTCATAGGCTTTCTAGTTTGCTAATCCTTGAGAAAGGGCTCCAGCAAAGATGTGAGATAAAAGATAAAAGTAAAAAACTCAGTTTGGCAGTCTTAAAGGGTTCCTGCACCACCAATCATACAGCTTTGAAGCTCTTCGCATTTGGTTGCTTCCTTTTTTTGCTTTTTTGGCCACACAGAAAGGAGCCTTTCGGCCCGTTTTTAAATTCTTCCCCCCCCCCCCAACTGGAAGCACGAAAAACAGGGGATGCTGATCACATCCAGTGACAGTGAGATAATCAGCGTGACATGCTATAATGGTGTATCATGCAATAATATAGGCGACCCTTTAAAAACACTTTAAAACGTCCAGTCAGTGGCTTGCAAATAAACCTTCAAACATGTTATAACTCATCCAATCTTTGTAGCTCGACATATTAACAAGCTTGAGCTACTGCGAATACTTGTTGGACGAAAAAAGAACTGATCACAGAGATGATACACAGAGCAAGAAGAAGATGAAATTTGCAATCTCAAAGATTGAGCAACGTAGAATACAAGCTTAGGTTATAAGTAGTGCAGGCCAGCTCCGGCCATTCAGGCTCCCATTTCGGGTGCATCGCAGTGACCATAGAAATCTGAGAGGCATTGAATCTGTCTAGAACTTGGAACCACTAGGAAGGATGACAAATTTGACAGGTGGTTGCAACCTGGTGTGCGCCCATGAGTAAGCATCACCTGCCTTCTGCAAGACACCAGCCAGGTCCTCGTCCTAAGACACCGTCAGCCCGGACACAAACCAGGCTAAAATCCTAATAAATTGCTTCTTGGCTACATCAAAGATCTAACGACACCAATCAACATTATTAGATCGTGCATTACGGTTTGCTAACAACAGAAACAGTAAAGACCAAGAACTGCTGACCAATAATGTCAACGCTGCACTATCAACAAATAACTTGGAAGGACACAATAGTTGCCTTGCTTCTCTAGTGAAAAATCGGACCTGGACGGCAAAATTTCCTGACTTTTTCCTTACTTTTCTCAACTTTCAACAAAATTTCCTGACTTTTCCTGACTGTAATAAAAACACACCTTTTTTCCTGACTGTATCAACCCTATAAACCTATACTTCCAAATGGCTACAACTTGGCACCAGTGAAGACCGTCAAGTTTAGTTCAATGATGTGACCACACCTCATGACGTCATCATTTCCATGATGACAAATTTATACAGCCTGCATCCTAGTTCTGGTAACTTTCGGTGAAAAATCACAAAACTCATGGATCTTGGTCTTACACGTGGCAAATATTGCAGGGCCCCTGTAAGCTGTCATTGCAAAAGTTTGACAAAACATAGCTTACATAATTCTACCTAAATGTCAGCAATGCACAACTCTTTCTGCCACAAAAACCCGTGCCAGTGGGGCAGGGATGCAACGATTTTCACGATTCTAAAGCATGTCAACCATGGGAGGGCGAGTGTGTTGAAAGTTTGTACGAATCCACCTTGGAAATAATTTCGTGTACAACATAAATAAGTTCAGCTTCTGGAAATGGGGAAAAAGTTGATTTCCTGATTATCAGTGGGCAAGTCAAAATTTAAATATGCCCGCAAATGGTTAGGTTCACTTGAATTAATGCCCTGACGCTTACAAGGGGCTGCTGTTAGAAGAAAAAGACCATAAATCTAGAAATAAAGCAGCTTCAGAATAGAGGATCTCAAAACGCATCCCTCTTCTGACGTTGTCAGACGTAAAGTTGGAAATTTATGAATTGATAAAATAAGATATTAGCTTCCAAGGTAGACAATATCCATTATTACGATACCCGCCCTCTAAAATAGTCCCCACACCCTCCTAAATAGCACCCAGGGTAATTACTTCTGTGCAATAAGCCCCTTTAATGTTCTAGACTCACAGTGCTCAACCAGTTCTTATACATGAGTATTAGCAAGAAACCGCTGAGAGGTGAGATCTGCCATTTATTTTACAACCAAAACGATATGACTTGAAGAGAAACACCAAAACTTACGATTGTCCATACACAGGTTCGAAGAACTTGGCCTGAAATATAGGAAAAAAAAATTATTGACAAGATCGTCTGTCAAAACAGAAAATCGAGACTCCTCATACAAACAAATACCCAAACTCCATAGAACTTGCACTAAAGTGGCAAACATGCGTACTAAAGACCTCATCTGTGCTGCATACCAAAGTCGACTAGAAATCATTTTCGTATCGAAATATTTACACTAAATAACACGAGGATAGCTGAGTCAGCCACTACTCTACAAGACACTGGCCAAGGCAACACAACGCATATGAGGTAAATCTACAATCCACAAAGCAATACGGATCAGCAAGGAAGGCGACTGCTTATTAAAGTGAGGCTTAGAGACTGGACAAAGAAGAGACAAATGAACTTGGACCCACATATGTTTTGAGTTCATATGAGCGGATGAAGTTGTCCACGTTTCCAGTCAAAGTCATACCAACACCTGCTCTAACTTCTGATATAATAGATTCGAAAACATTTTGAGTTTTTAGCAGAAGAACAATCCCATAATACCAGTATTCCAAAAATATAGTAATGTTTGGGCAAAGCTTTTTAACTCTGACAAGGATGGACTTTTTGGACATTAAAAAGACTGGGGGGTAAAAAGGCTGGGGGAGGGTGCTAGTACGACCACTCCGTGTAAAATCTATAACCTTCCATCAATAGTCTTGAAATTTGGGAAATGGATCGAAAGTTCTATTGTACATCATATAGGCTGAATAATCATATTTATTATGTACTTCATATTATGCATAATTAGGTTTTTATATTGAATGCTTCCAAATTCGGTTTTAGGTAGACTAGAAACTAGTCGCCTCGAACTGAACACCGCACTCCTTGATCCCCTGTGAAAGAAATAAATATCCGCGCGCAATGAAAATCCCCCGGTTTCTTCCTTTCTGCGTCTCCGAGATAGTTTGTGCGCTTTCGGTGTGATGTATAGAAATGACTAGTTCTAGTCTAGGTTTTAGGCGGCCAGATTCCTTAGAATTGCATGAAAGCATGGTCTGGCATCAAGCCTATTCTGGATTATTAGATCGACATTTTGCCATGAAACAACGTTAACCTGTAGATGTTACCCTGCTTACATTGGCACCCATTAAAAGGATGACATCACATCTAGAATGAGCATCGCACTAGAGCGTTTAGGAACGCAATTTTCAGGGTCATAACTAAAGTAGCTTTTGAGATATTAAATAAAGTTCATAGACACGCGCCTACTAGCCCTCTACTTTTTTTCTGTAAACCTATCGGAGACAACTGTAAACTAATGAAACAGCAAAACAAAAGAAATTTTGAACAAAAATAAGGAACATTCAAGAAAACATAACTAAACTGTCGCTCAGTTTGGGATTCTTCGTTCCGTTAAAGGGAACAATGGTCAAAAATTAAATTTTAACAGATGATAGAGCACACCAAAACATGGGATTTACTATCAACATTACAACAAAAACTTGCTTAGTTCTGTAGATGTTCCTTTTCTAAGTCTAGCAGCTACCATCTTAATTTTTCCAAGCTACTATGAAGCAGTGCTATTTCCTTAGTAACACAAAAGCTTATGTTACTTTCTTGGGTGGATCTTAAACATACTACTTGACTTTATGATGACATAAAAGAGACAACCCTTCGCAATAACTCAATGCTGAAAACATTGGAAACGGAATATAGAAAATCTGAGTTTGACACCAGTGACATCATGTATAGACTTTGGGATTAAATATCTCCAGAACTATACACAAGCTTTCGTTGTGAAATAAAAACTGTGCGCCATGTTGTGTTGACCTCTATGATCTGTTAAAATTTCATTCTGTTAACGATACCTTGGAATAGCAGATTGATAGAAATGTCATTATTGACATAACTTCTCGAAATTATCTACTTTATTAAAATTTGTGCCTATAGGGAAATCTAAATCTAAATAATTAAAATGAAAATTATGTGCAGGAAAGACATGATGGTGTCACCGAAGCAGGAGAAACCGAGTGAAGAGTGAAGGCAATAACTTTCAAAAGTTTCTCTTCACAGTGGTTAGAGCGAACAATACTGGGACACAAAGGGCACAGAAAGGAGAGGGGAGAGGGGATGGAAAAAAAGGAATATTTCACAGGATTGAATGACTGACATGCAGTACATCCCGTCGACCAGGGAAGCAAAAAAAGTACTTCAGTTTCTCTTGAAGGCTGTGCTGTTTATTGAGTTGTGACCAGGCAGTCTTGATCCCAGGGGAAAAAGTCGATTGCAGTTGTTTTTTTGTCTGTAAGACACAGCTGGCAAGTTTTTCTTCTAGCCACTTTCTTAGGTCCGGCAATAGGACATGAAAAACTCAATTTAGTAAAAACCCAATTTTTCAATGAAGCAATTTCCAGTCTGCGATCACAGGTTTGAACCAGCCCACATGTGCATATGGTTGAGGCATACTTCCTGATGACTTAGGGCCTTTTCTATGAGTATGCTTCCTGTATTTTTTACAAAGCAATATCTTGACGATTTCATACCCAACAAAACGCCACAAAAACTTTTAGTTGATAAATATGTCAATCAGAAATAAGGATCTTACCTTCCACGGATCAAGCTTCCATTTCTTGTCCTCTTCGAGTTTCGCTCGTGACATGATATCCGAGTTGAATTCACCTGACAACGAAGGAAACGCAATCAATGTTTTTCATGTTCCATATGCAAAAGCCAGATTCAATTTGAGTGAGCTGAAGTATGACGCTGTTTTAGAGTCTCTTTAAGTCAAACTCTGAGGCAATACTTAAAAATCTATGGATACGAAAGCATCAAAGATTTGAATGCCATAAAGCAATCAAGAAAAGATCTAACTAGAAACTTCAATTCGTGGACTTTCCGAATCGTAGGTCCACGTTCTGCTCATTGCTTCATGTGATAACCCCCAGAACTAGGCTCTACTGTCCCCCATGCCTGTATTAGCCTTTAGGAAATTGATGCGTAACACCATTACTCTATGAGATCAGAACCCTTGAAATGAAGTCAACCCCAATCAATCGCAAAATGTCAAGAAACTAGGGATACTATCATCTGCTTACGAAACCGTGAGAGCTTATGTCAGCTGTGTAGAAGCCTGCAGAACGGAAGTGATGGATCTGAAGATATGGAGAGAGGAAGAAAAGGAAAGAATAAGGAAAATGAAGTTTGAATGCTTTTGAGGCTACGGGAAAGATCACTGAAAAATCGCACCCAGTTGAAACAAGAACTCTTTTGAAGCTCACAGTAGCTTGTATTTCTCAACGTCGCCCTGTAAAAGACAAGATATGGGATAGAAATCTATGCCGGCTCATGAGCACTAAAAATCAAAAAAACCCAAAACGATACGCAGTAAAGACATCTCTCTGTCCTGAAAATTCAATCAAGAGATCATCAATGCCAGGCGTCCCATATGATCTAAATGCATTGATTTTGTCAAAGCAAAACTAACACTATAACTGCCAGCACTATTGAGTGCTTTGCAGCTTTTTGAGTTGTCTGCTAGGGAGATCTTTGCAACGCAGTAAACTATGTCTCCGTCATTGTGATCACAAAAAAGTAGTCGAACTGACGTCCGGTAGCACAGCAGACAAGTTCTCACTATACAATTTCGAGTACAGGAATTTAAAAGAAACACGGAACAGCACTCACTTTGTCCAATCCCACAAGACCAAGATGGTAGTCTATGGTCAAGCAGTGTACCTTAATTTTCTGTTAGTTGAAAAAGTAATTCAATAGCACCCAGTGAGTAAACACAGAGAGTTGATAATCAACACAACTTGCACACATTCTGATACACAATCAAAGATCACATAGTGACAGAACCTGGGACTACTTGATACTTGTGGTTGACAAGACAGAGTTCACACATGAGCATAAGATCGTTAACCCAGGTAATTCTTGGTGGCGCCCTAATTACTAAAAACTTTTGAAGATTTCCTCAAATTTATCGAGAAAAAATATCTGAACAAAAAATCATACTCTAAAAATTTTTCTTTAGTCCAGGCTAAGGCCACGGGCGCACCAGATTTTAAAACTTGAATATCTCCTACTAGCGCTATGTTGATTACACATGTATTGTTTCTGCCACAAAAGAGGTAGTGACATAAATCGCTAGTCAGTGCGCCCGGCACAAATTCCAGTTTC
>JAOBRC010413679.1:0-12280 GCA_027575255.1 Scolionema suvaense
TATTCTGATGATGGCTGCTGAGTCAGTCGAAACATGTAAATGTAAACTGAGAAGTGTTTTTATTCTCTTGAAATTTACCGGAAGAGTCCTATAAAATGAGGTCTGTCCGTCCATCCTTCCGGCCGTATGCCGCCAACGCACTTTCCCGGATAACCGCAGATGAATTTTTCTGAAATTTCGTGTGAAGATGACAATCCACGAATGAGGAAAGGTAATGGAGCCGCATCGTGAAAAAAAATTTTGTTCGGCTTGCAGGTGGCAATTTGTACCTGAAAATGGCCATTTTTAGGGTTTTTTAAGAATATTTCCAAATCTGCTCATTACCTTTTTGTGGTTCTTGGTGTGAAACTACAAGACAATATCAGTTATGCTGTGGACCATGTGTCGTATCTTGAAAACTCTCATTCGGCTTGCAGGTGGCAACTTATACACGTCCAAAAAAGGCGTTTTTTCCAAATAAGTCAAGAACTATTCATCCGATTCGTGCCATTTTTGGTGTGGGAGCACCTTAAGCATGTTTTGAACAAGATGTCATGTCTCCTGAAAGTCGTGTTTAGCTTGCAGATGGCAATTTAGGTCCAAAATTGGTGATTTTCAATGGTTTTTTCCACGTATGCCATGAACAGTTAATCTGTTTATTGTTATTGTTGGTGTGAATGTTTTAGGTAACTGTATGCCACGTCACCTGACAATCTCGCTTGGCTTGCAGGTGGCAATTTACGCCAAGAATCGGTGTTTTCCATGGCTTTTTACGAATGTTTTACAATGTATTGATCCATTATGTGCCGTGTCTGAGGAAGATCCCGTTAGGCTTGCGGGTGGCAATTTACTTAACAGAAAATGGCTATTTTGGGTTTTTTTTCCAAATGTGTCAACAATGGTTTATCTTTTCATTCTGGCATGAATCTTAGGGGGAACAAAGCATATGTTATGAACCATGCTTTATATCTTGATGTGTTGTTCTTCAGCATGCGGGTGGCAATTTATGTCAATAATGGCTGTTTTAGGGTTTTTTCATAATGTTTCAAGAGCACTCCATGATATTTTTGTGATTTGCGGTGCAAATCTTTTGGCTTACGTGTTATTCTTGCAGGAGTCTACTAATTATGTGACTAATTATGTAGAAGTTCATTCATAAAGTATTACTCATTGGGAAGGTCTGCCATAAAGCAAGAAAAAAAGGCGAAATAAAAATGATTGACATTTTCTTTTAATGTTTTATATACTTATGCAGTGCTCTTGCTTTATTTGGAGTTTAAAGCAGAACACCGACGGCTGCTACATTTGCATATAACTTGAGCAGAAGAGGCATGGTAGGGGTCAAATTAGTCTGATGGGCTACTATGGCCTTGGATGCGTCCATGGAAAGAAAAGAAGACTTCTACGGTTTACTTTCTTTCTGTCAAGATGAGTATTTAAGTTGAATTCTACTTTGATAATACGCTTCGGGATATGCGGCATGTTATCACTGTGTTCCAGAAAAATGTGGCTGCGTTACTCAACATAATGGTAGTAAATTCTACGAAAGGCCCTTAGA
The DNA here is from genome assembly GCA_027575255.1 of Scolionema suvaense. Classification (NCBI taxonomy): domain Eukaryota; kingdom Metazoa; phylum Cnidaria; class Hydrozoa; order Limnomedusae; family Olindiidae; genus Scolionema; species Scolionema suvaense. The sequence continues at coordinate 1,538 of JAOBRC010413679.1, forward strand.
TACATTCAACAAGTTTCCACGTATAATGCCTCTTAATTTGGCAAAACAATCGTATGTCTACTCTTGCTGGATGATCTGATGCTCGCAGACAAACTGTTAATAAGAGGTTAACATACTGTATCTACTGTTTTCTGCATAATTCTGGTTATGCTGTTATTTTGTTGTGTTACATTACTGTTTACGGTTTTTTTCTCTTACTTGCTGTGCGTAAACCGAATGCGAAAATGTTCCTGGAAATATGTATTCAAGTCCTTGAAAACTCCTGAAAAACTCCTAGAATTTTTTTCCAGGAAAGGAATGGCCACCTTGTGTAAAGTTATCAAATTTGCAGATGATCATGCTAAGTGACATTTTGACGTATATATTGCCTTCATAAAGATTATGATGCAGAGTTGCTATATAACACTCTTGAATCTGTTGATCACAGAATTGTGCCAAAAAGTTAGTATTACAAGTTTTTTTATCTGGTGAGCCACTTGATTGCGTCCCCCGCCCCTTTGACATATAGCTTGTGAAAAGTTAGCTTTGTTGAGTAATGAGGAAAACATGAAGACACTCCATTGGAACGCCTTACACAAATAACTCAGCTTCATGAACCTCAGAAAAGCACAACTCTAGGATAGAAAGAGAATTTTTGATGTTGATGCTCACAGCATGAAATTTTGAAAAGTCGAGTTGTTTCCATGTTGTCATATGTTCATTTTAGAAGAAGATGTAGTTGACGTGGCGCTCGCCTTTGCTGACACCTTCGATACCTTTAGACCTGCTGTGAAGAAAGCTGATGTAGCAAAATACATTGCATCAATGAGCGGAGTAGTAGAAGAAGCATGTGAAATCCTGTTTTCGGGGGAGACTGCGGCTAGTGCCATCGTACAGACTGTCGCAGCTTCGAAGGGTGACTGTTTCGACTTGAAGGTAGATTCATTAGTAGTTTGGTGTGAAAATGCTGATGGTAGTATTTCTAAGTGTAATGGTCCATGGAACATATCTGGGGTGAACTTAGCGGTGAAGTTTTACGCCCGAAAATATTTGATTAATTTATAGTTAGATCTTTTAAGAGCACTGCATCCGTTTTTTGCAACTTCTGGTATGAGTCTTAGGGGTAGACAACAGTAGGTATGTTCTGAGCTATACTTTATTCAGGGTGAAACTCTTGTTTAACTTGTGGGTGGCAATTTACGGCAGAAAGTAGACTAGAAACGTCGTCACTAGCGTAAAGATATCGTGGAGTTAATACACATTAGCACATTAACACCCAGGGGACTACTAGGAGCTTTTGGCATTGCTCGCTGTTAAGCTCTTCCCATCTGGACGTCGAAATATTGACGCGCAGTACGAGAGATAAGCGTGTCAAAAGTACCTAGTTTCTTCTTCAGACTACATCACTTTCCGTGGCCATTTTTAGAGTTTTTCAAGAATATTTCAAAATCTGATCATTACTTTTTCATGGTTTTTGGTGTGAAACTGCAGGGTAATAGTAGTTATGCTCTGGACCGCGTGTCATATCTGGGAAAACTCTTGTTCGACTTGCAGGTCGCAATTTTTATACGTCCAAAAAAGGCGTTTTTCATCTTTTTTTTTTTGCAAATAAGTCAAGAAACATTCATCCGATTCTTATCAGTTATGGTGTGAATATTAGGAGCAACGAACTGTACGCATGTTTTGATCCATATGCCATGTCTTCTGAAAATCTCATTTGCCTTGCGAGTGGCAATTTACGTCCAAAAATGGCGATTTTCTGGTATTTTTCCACATATGTCATGAACAGTTAATCTGTTTATTTTTATTTTTGGTATGAATATTTGAGGCAACTGTACGCATGTTATGAACCATTTGCCATGTCTCCCAACAGTCTCGTTCGGCTTGCAGGCGACAATTTATGTCCAAAAATGGTGTTTTTCATGATTTTTTATCCAAATATGTCAAAACCTGTTCTTCTGACCCTTGTCATTTCTGGTTTGAATGTTAGGGGCAATTTCATGCATGTTTTGAATCATATGCCATGTCGCCTGACGATTAGTTTCGGCTTGCAGATGGTAATTCACGCCCGAAATAGTTGTTTTCAGGGTTTTTTCCCAATATCTCATGAACGGTTCATCCATTTTTTGTCATTTTCGGTGTGATTCATAGGAACCTCTCTGCATTCATTATGAATCATGTGCAGTATCCAAGGAAAATTTCATTAGGATTGTGGGTGGTAATTTATGACAGAAAATGGCTATTTTCAGGGTATTTTCCGAATGTGTCAATAATGGTTTGAACCTTCATTTTTGGCCTGGATCTTAGGGGCAACAAATCATACGTAATGACCCATGCTTCATATCTTGGGAATATCTTGTTCTTCAGCACGCGGGTGGCAATTTATGTCAATAATGACTGTTTTAGAATTTTTTCATAATGTTTCAAGAACACTTCATGGTGTTTTTTTTATTTTTGGTGCAAATCCTATGGCTTACGTGTTATTCGCTTATTTAATCTGACGTGGAGATTCTCAATTAAATTTGCGGAAGTCCACTAATTAGGTGACTTATGTGAATGTTAAACTTTAGAAAAATACTGCTTATGTAATGAACAGTGCGTCATGTCTTGTCAAGTTCTCGGGCTTGTGGGTGGCAAATTACAGCTATCATTTATTTTAAAAAATATCTAGTATATTCGTTTTAAAATCATATTGTATTGGTGTAAAATTTCAGTGTGCTAAAAGGCCGAACAAGGTGCGAAAAATCTGTTTTCAGAATTTTCAAATTTTGAAATTCGGTGCGACAATTTTTGTCAGAAAGTAGTAGCTTTTGTGTATGTAAGAGAACACTGAACTGCTTGTTTTTTTCAATGTAACACAGTAACATAATGTTTTTTGTTCAATGTAACACAATGTAAGGTCCTCAATTACGATCCTGAAAGTCTACTAATTCTGTGACTTGTTTTTTATTAGATTAATGTAGAAACGTTGGGAGCGCGCTTTGACTTGGGCTGTGACATGCAATACTCCCTCATGGACGCTGGCTTGACTCTGGCCAAAAGCGTGATTGCCCGGCAAAATGCCAGAAAGCTCAGTGGCAACCTTAAAGAAGATTTGAGTGTTGCTAGCAAAATACATGTGAGTGAAGTTAAGTGGATGGCTGCTATATCGTCATACAAGCACCGTCACCAAGTCATTCAAGACGCCTGCAATATCATGCAGTACAAACGAGCTGGAAAAATGACGTCACAATGTGAGGATCTTCTAGCACATCCATGGAAGTCGTTGGAAACTTTGAAGTCGTACAAATTTGACAGGAAGATTTGTTCAAGTGGCTCATTGGCTCATATTGCTTATATTCCAGGTACAATTTTAAATAAGTCGATGCATCTTTATTTTTTTTCTGTGTTGTGTTTCGTACTTTGTTGTTGTATCTTGATGTTTATTGTTTCTTGTGTTTGGGCTTCTTTAGTGTTAAGGTTTGGATACACTGCAACTCGGATTTGTAACTTGGCAGTACAATCAGTTGCAAATTATTTATCTAGTCACAGCGTTTTCTGTACTTACATAACCGTATTTTTCACCTCTCAAATATTTATCAACAACGCCTGATTGAGAAGAATCCTCGTCATGTGGAATAAACACATTTTTTAACACTTCCGATGACTGTCCAGGTGACCAGTAACACTCTGCTAATTACGCGCAGTGTTGGAGTGTGTGAAGCTTCGATTTCAAATATGATGACGTTAATCTGTCGACGTCGAATCATGCACAGTGATTAGTGGGTGCGTGGTATAGTTAGTGCGGGTTCTATCCTGGTTGTAGCATGTTGTGGATGAGCTGTTTGGCGTTGCTCAACTGAGTTAAGGCAACATAGTTGTGGAGTATTCCGACCTTTGGATGGTAACGTTTCTATAAGTTTGTCTTCAGAACATTTTTCCTCGTTTCCTTTGTTAAGCTACTCTAGTTCGTTTTTGGTCTCTCGCAGCTTCCAGCATATCAAATTCATTTTGTTATTATATCGTTGACGGGATCTGCTGAAATGTGTGTAATGAAGTGTATTCAAAACATTTAAATACCTGTTTTAATCTCCAGAATTATACCGCCGCGAGAATTCATTCCTTTGAAAGATTTGAAACTGCCAAAGTGCGAAAATGTATTCCATTTGTTATCTTTTTAACAAACCTTGCGGACAATGAATTGAGATGATAACTGCATGGAAAATTGCAGTTGGAGCTCCTTTCCTCAGCTGCAACATCCTTATTGGTTTGGACAACCTGTCCTTATAAGAAACTGCAAAAATCAATTGCCGCTATGATGTCTCCATTGCTATGCTGCTTTCATTGTAAGCAGATACATTATTATAGGAGTTGATCATTGGAAAGGAAAATATGCTTTTATGATATAGGCTGCTGATCATTTTTGTTACACTTTGAAGAGCCAAAATTTAGAACATGGAGCGCCAAGGCTTTTGTCATACCTAACATGCATTGTAGAAGAAGGTTTCCTTTTTATTTAGCAGGTCGAATTCTTTTTTTCAGCCGTCCAACATTTTGTCTTGCTGGTCCTGGGTATGTTCGTGTGTTATCCAAACATGGGTTATTGCTACGTTAGAGAGTTTGCTTTAAGTTGACTGCAGAATGAGTTTGTAAGATAATCACGACTACGTCCTTAGAACTAAAAACGTGTAATTTGGTGTTTCCAGTCGCTTACTGTATTCGTGTTTATTTTTTAGCTGCTTTGGATCCAGCTGGTGAAGCTGGTGTTTTGAATTTGAGAGAGCTGTACGATGAAGGTAAGACCATACTGGAGATCAACAGTAAGGAATATCTTCAGACGCACAAATGGATATCTCGTTCATCTGGTTCAGATGTATTCTACGTGCGACGACTGAGGGTGTATCTGCCATCGGAATCTGGAAGTTATGATGTAGACATTGAACTGACACACGTGGGAGGTATGGTAGTATAGCGTGATTCTTTAATACTAACATCTATATAGAAGGAGTTCTCCTTCGCAGGGCTGAGATATCCTGCCGTAGGTTTTACGAACTTGATAAGTAAGATTGTTTGTATCAGAGAGGAGGAAGGCTAACTATTTTAGATTCCTTCTCTTTTCTTCTCTTCATTATCACTCATTTTTTCAGTTTTATTAAACCAAGGATGTGAACCTCTACCCGTCTAAACCGATAGGGATTTCGCGCTTACTAGCAGTATCCAGTGGGATTCAAACCCTCGACCTTGCAAGGCGACTGTGTTGCCACTAAATCATTCCAGGGCCCTAAAGGTTAAGGGAACAGGCTGCTCATTCCTTTGAGGGTAGCTACTCTGTTGTAACCATGAGTGAATGAAGTTATTGATACTGTGTCGTGGCTCATTGTGACCATCGTAGTGATTCAATCTCATGGATCAGGAGTAACGATGCTGAAAAGCTCAAAGTGATGATCTTGGGTATCCTGCAAAAGCATCATTTCAGATTAGAATCTCCTAATTCAGAGAAGCATTGCTATTAATCTGATCAAAAGTAAACTTTTAGCGTAATTTCTATACCAAAAACTATTGGTAACATTCTCATTGCTTTTAAGATACCGTAGCGGTAAATGTTTTCACGGTGTATTTCTTTCCGCGATTTAATTTTCGAAAAATCACGAAACTTGGAACATTTTTCTTTTTTCATGTTTTAAAAGTTATGAAATCACATAGACAAAATGCTTCTAAAACATGAAACATTTTTACGATAGGCTTTACATGTGGTTTGCTTTTTAAAAAAATCGAAGTTCTTATGAACAACGTAACATTTATTTTCACTTTTCGTAGTACTATTTTCCATCCCGCACCCTAATTTCCCTCTCAGAACTTAATTGTCTTAATTTCACGAGTCAAAATGTACTGGGACTAGTGCCTCGTAAAATGAAGGGAATTGGGGAAATGAGATTTAGACCATTTCATTTTCTGTCATACGAAGATCAGAATTGCTGCTTCATATAGCAACTTAGACTTTGCCCTGCAATATTGCGATCACAGAAGTTTGGGGTGGGTAAAATCAATCTTTCAAAATCTGGCATGAGTTAACAGATGTTAATCTACTTCTATGCCTTTTTTGAGGCTGAAACCATCATTGGTTTTTTTTAAAAGACGTCAACATTCCTCAAGAATCAGTTTTTTGAAAATATCTGACATACATCAATCACAATTGGATCAATATTTCAAAAAGGTTACTACATCTGTATGCTACTTGTCGAAACTTTATGCGACCGAGGCTTAATTTGTTATTCGATGTTGTTATCAAAATCTTAGAAAAACAGTAAATTGTCGGACGGAAATACCAATTTTCAATACTTCACACCGATAATATAAAACAAAGTCTGATCTACCCGTGGTTAGAGCATACTCAAAACTATAAAATTAATGCCTTTTACGCACGTTTATCTCTGCCACTGGTTTGTAATTCAATAGTGCAAATCGTTCCACCTGACAGTAAATTTTCATCGTATTTATAGAAGGAGCTACTAAGTTTCATTTTAGGGAAATAAACATCCTTGCGAATTTATCCACCTCTCTATTACACATGTAAACAATTGAGCCAACTGAACGCGGTAAGCAGGGAAAAAGCATAGCAGTAACCTAGGGCTACGGAAGCGTCAATTTCAGCCTAAATAGCTTGCCTTTCTATCGAGAGCCTACTGAGGGGGGTTTAACGACTGTAGCTAGAGTCATGAATCTTCGTGACTTTTCATAGAATTTATTCAGGGGTATATTTCTGCAAAAAATATTTGGGTGGGTGCCACACCCTGAGCATGATGACGTGATTGTCATAGTGCGGAAGGCTAAATTTGGCATGTCAAAGGAGGAAAACGACTACAAATAATGCTAGAAACAAGTCTTTGGAAGAGTATACCATTAAATTGATGGAATTAATGATGGAAAACTCTATCGTTTCGAGTTGGAATGTATTTTTATCGCAATTTTCGAAAATCGACATTTTTGGTATTTTTCGAGGTTATGACGTCATTTTAATGACGTCAACAAAACTTGAATGACATCATCGATGAAATCATTTCGCCAAATTATTCGTATAATGTATAATGACATACTTTATACCTGCCAAGTTTTATTAACATAGTCATACCGAATAATTTATGGAAGGGGGCATAGTGACCCCCGGTGTGGATATAGGGTAAAACACTGAAAGGGTCTGCTTGGAAATAGTGTATTTAGTTTTTGACCTGTTCATGTAAGGCAGCAGCTGCAATTATTTAATCTATCATATCGTCCGTCTGACAATAAAATATTTTTAGCCCTATATGACGCGGCGGGGGGAGGGGATTGGCCCCTGCCATATATTGAGAAGAACTAAATTTTGGGGACGGTTTCGCAAATTAAAGTATTTTTTTTTTACTGTTATAGAATGTATTGATACGCATTCTGAATATTGGAATATTGTTTTAATGCTTAAAATACAATGTAAAACGTTAAACCCAACTCAATTTCGTCACATTTGGCCCAATTTTGTGTTTTTTATGGGCGAAAGTATGTTTTTGGGCAAAGTCGGGCAAAGCATGGGCTGATCATATCTCAAGGAGCCTGGTGCGAGAAAAAATTCTATCTACCTTTTTGAAGTCTTTATGTTAAAAAGAACTCACTATGGAGCTTTGCACCTACTCTAGAACAGAAATTTGGAACCTACTCTAGAACAGAAATCTGGACGGCGGGGGAGGGGGGCGCAAGTGAGCCCCCCACACATTTTTGAAGCTCAAAAATGATCGCATCAAATAGGGTTAAAATACACCCAATTCAGCTCCATTTTGCACCTTAAACAATGATCTTTTGACAGATTTTGAGTTTCCCTTGGATTTTGGCTTAATTTTCAAAAATCGCTATTTTTGTCCAAAACTGCGACTCATCAATCCTATACTGATGTCCCCATGAATGATTGATGACTTGTGCCAAGAAATTGTTTCGTAATATGCATGTTAAGTTTCCGGCTGATAATTGCAATAACATGAAACTCGGAGTTGCAGTATGATGTGTCTTTCCTGAACTACATTTACTGGTATTATATCCATGTATGTTTGTCTCAAATGGTAGTTGCATATTTTGTCTTTGTTTAACCCCTATTGTCTTCTAAAGGTTTAAATCGTTTGACTCCTAATGGAAAAGTTGTCCAAATCCCGCACAAGGTTGGCTTACGCACACTGTACCAAGTTGGATCGGTATACTGTGGTGGTGACAAGGAAATGCCTTATCAAGTTAGTGGCTGTCCTCTGCCGCAGAAGAATCCGCTTTGTATCAAACACTCTGGAGATCTTGCTGACGAAGAATTTTATCCTACTGTGTATGGGAAATGGTTGGTCTCCTTAGCAAATGCAGACACGCCAGGTATGCAGAAATTAAAGTTGCCGGCTATTGCGGGCAAGATCTATCTTCAAGCGTCAATGGATATATGCACAGGGGAAGAATTCAGACGAGATTACACAGAGTTGAAGAATGAGCAAGTGCCATTTGTCCAGAAACGTGCAGAAAAATGTTGCGGTGATGATGGTAAAGTTTGGTCAGTTCTTGAGCAGAAGTGCGCAGCATGTCCAACCGGAGCAAAGCCATCTCGCAACTCGTATTATTGTCACACTGGTGAGGACGACTTCCAACCGAATCTGGGATCTACTTCATCTGGTGGCTCATCCAGCACATCGTCAGAAAGTTCCAAGGATGGTGACAAGTTTTACTGTCAACTTGCAAAGTTTTTTGGTTACGCGCAGCAACGTGTTGCTTTGAATTCAATTGACTGTTCAACTATTCTTGGATAGATATGGACGTGTGTCTGGAGCTTTACTGAGGATGTTGCCCATATATTTGTGGCCATGTAATCGTATATAAAGTGTAATCGTAGTTGGCACAACTTTCACGAGTTGACTTTGTTTTTCTTGGTAGAAAATATTAATTTCCAACCTTTCTTTGTTACATAGACGAATAAATAGAAATGCCAATGGTATTGTGATGATGAGCACATTTGGTGTAACATTTTTGGAAGTCGTGATACTTGTAGATAGGGAATTGTGAAAGGCGTCAATTTAGCTAGCACTGCAGTTTTGTATTTGCTCTTACTTGAAAAGATATTCCCTAGAACAGGCAGGTAACCATATTTTTAAATGTAGAAGTTGGACTTAGCTGCCTATTTTCTTTGAACCTGACGGGCAATATGAGGTAACCTCTTATGAAAGTTATACCGAAGAGTTTCATGCTTAGTTTGATCATCCTGGCCTTATGTATTGAATTTGACCATGTCAGTTTGATGTTATGTAATGCACAGCATAAGATACCTTTATCTGTTTTGGTGCTGGAAGTACTTGAGTTAAAGTTAGTGATTTGTTTATGTGTAGTATTCTGATAAGTATGCAGTATTTTATTATGTACTTTCTTCATCATTGCTGTGTTATCTACTTGATTGCTACAATGCAAACTTGCTCTATTATCTCCTTTCATAGAAAAGACTTTCGGGAATTATTTTTGATGTCTTCGTTTTGTGACATCTGTCTCACGGTTTACATAGAACTGCTTGATTGTGTCTACCGCTTAGTTCAGAGAATGGGAAATAGTCTATCACGACCTCTTCCCTCTTCTTGGTCTGTAGTTGCTGCCATAGTCCACGAGCATTGGAAAAACTGCTCAATGACGCTCGTCGAATATGATGCTTGAAGTGGTGCCTCTACAGTAAGACCGTAAAAAAGAGAAACCAGATTTGATTTGATTGGCGTTCTAAATGCTTCTTCTAACTTCTTTGGTATTTTTTTGCCATTATCTTTGGTGATAAATTTCAAACACCACTCCCCTGGTGTCCCTAAACCAAAACATTGACTGTCGACTGTAATGTAGACGGATCCCGAATTGAAGAGGCACCTTTTTTGACTCTCGCATGTCCCTTTGTCTCCCTCTGCCTCAGCCCATTGGCTAGCAACGCATTTTCTAGGACAATCGTTCCTTTATTTTTTCTAAAATTTTGCACGAAGATAAAGATGTGGATTACTGAGAAGACATGTTCGGCATGAGGGTGACAAGTTACTCCCAAAACGATTGTTTTCAAAAAATTTGAAGATAGAAAATTCTATTAATTTTTGATGCGAAACATTAGGGCAGTATAATAGTGTGGGGCGAAGTTCACATTGCGTGTGCATCACTTGTATAGGGATTTTTTTCTACCCCCATTGTTTGATAATTTGGATTGCAACAATCACGAAAAGTGCGTTTGGCATTTTTTTTAAAAAAATCATTTACCATATCAGGCCGTTCATTAAAACTAGTTCCAAGCTCTAATGTTGTGAAAATTTTTAAGAGCCAGAGTGTAGTCATGTTGTATACCGTTGGAACGGTAATGAAATCAAGAGCAGAATTTCGTTCGGTACTCCGGATTTTGAAAGGCTGCAACTTTGATAAGGATGATAAGTATGGAATTTCGTCAGGCTTCAATAGGTCGTGGCTTCGACGTCGTGGAAATTAGAAGCTTGCTGAAATAGAAAATATTAACCAGCATGAGACGTCCTACCCCAGCGATATGTTACATTATTAGATTTGATGAAATTTATTTCTTTGATACTACAAAGGCCATGGCCCGAATATGGTAACCCTAGTTGCTACGGGGTCTACAATCATTGCCAAAATATCTTCGCCAAACCATTTTGGCGAAGATTTTTGGCAGTGATTGTCTGAATTTCGAGCATCTGTATGCTGTTGATATCTGTTGATTTAAAGCTTTTTGCTTGTGTCTATGACCGCGTAGGGTATCATACAGTA